>LBNU01024204.1:250850-263685 GCA_014162995.1 Artemisia annua | reverse complement strand
AAAAGAAGCCGTGGCTTGTTTGCTTATTTTTGAGCTTATTTTAGTGTCTTTACATTTTATTTACCAAGTTTTTACAAGTCTTATTTATTTATTTTTATAAAATTTATGTCACGTTAAAGGTTTAAGAGTCCAGTGAGTTTTGTTCTTAGGGTTTAGTAGCGAGTTTAGATTTTAGGGTTTAATAGCGAGTTTGTTTTTTTTTTATTAAATAGCGAGTTTAGTTTTTACTTAGGGCTAGCGAGTATGGGGAATAAGTAGCTAGCGAGTTTGGTCCCAGCTTAGGTCTAGCGAGTTTGTTACCCAGCCTACCCTAGCGAGTATGGTTTTCTACCTAGCTCTAGCGAGTATGTGTTTTTAGGTTAGCTTAGCGAGTTTGGTTCAACTAGATAGCGAGTATGGGACACAACTCTAGCGAGTTTGGTCCCCAACTTAGCCCTAGCGAGTTTGGTCCAATATAGTAGCGAGTTTGATTTTTTTTTAGATAGCGAGTTTTAATTTTAGTCTTAGTTTATTTCGAGTCGTGTCCTGTCCTCTCTTCTTTTCTTATTTCTTTTACAAGTCGAGTTAGACTTTTATTTTCCCTCATCGTTCATCGAGTGAGGTTTTTATTTTCTTAATCTTAAATATTATGCTGTCGAAATTTTCTTAAAATCTTTTTAGAGTCGTTTTCTTATTTAAGTCTCGTGTCTTTAGTTTTTAGTTTTAAACTTTTATTACGTTAAATGTTTTACAAGTCTTTAATTTTCTTTATCGCTTTAAGTTTTTAATATGAGTCTCGAGTAGTTTTTAAAACGTGTTTGCTTAGTAGCTCGAGTTTGTGAGTTAAGTAAGAGCTTAAACGTTTGTGATAAGTAATCGAAAGATTGCTTAGACGTGTGAGTTAATTATTCGAAGACGAAACCTTTGAACGCTTAATTCACTCGTCTTGAGTTAATATCTTTTCAAAAGATTAATCAACAACTAATCTCGAGAAAGGAGAATAACTCGTCGCAAACTTTTACCTCAAGCTTAACGAACTTATTCGCGTCGCTTTGCAAACACATTGTCTTTTAAATTCATTTACCGTTTTATTTATTTATCGCTTTCATTTACCGCTTTATTTAGTCATTTTATTCATGCAACTTTACTCGTTTACTTATTTCATGTCGTTTTACCGCTTTCCTTTACTTTAATTTGTCGTTATAGTATAGACAAAACCAAAACCTTCTTTTAAACTTTATTCATCACACATAGCTCACGGTCTTGAGTGACGAGATCCATATTCAACCCTCGCTGGGACAACGATACCCGTGGTTTGAGCTTGTACTTTGCTCCCGCGATTCATCAGGGAGCATAGGAAATTGTTCTTGGTTCTAGTTCACCTCAATTTTGTGCTTTGGACTTCTTGTAAGATCATTTTTTCTATGATTTTTACATAATATGTGTTGGGTAGCTATAGTTGCTGTTTATTGTTTGTTTTAGCTTATTTGTGTTCATGCTGGCTTAGTATAAGTTTATTTATTAGTTTCATAGTTTAATTCCTTGGTTTGCTTCATAAAACTTAAAAACAGTTGCTATTAGGGGTGTTTGGTTTAGTTTATATTTCCTAGTTGTTGTTGTTATTAGTACTTAAGTTCTGTTTGGATCAGTCACCTAGGATCATATAAACTCAAATTAACAGCACTTTGGTCATTTGCAATAGAAAAAGTCGAAATTCCATTTCTAAATTCACAACAGCTTGTCTGTTGAAATTTTATGGGATCAAACTCTTGAATTTGGCTCAAATCTAGTTAGTATGGGTTAATTTGATTTCATTTTGGTTTAATAAATCATGATTAATCAATTTAGTTCATCAGAATCTCAATAAAGTCAAACTTTTGTCAAATCTTTAAAAGTCAAAAATGCACACTGAGAAAAATGGGATAGATTTCTAAGGCTTCTGTAGGGTTTAATATTGTTTGAAATTGAATGGTCTTTGTTGATTTGTAATCCTTGGAAGCTTGTTTATTGATTTCAAAAAGAGATTTTCAATTTGGAAGTCATTTACTAGTTGGAATTTAACTCCAAAGTGATCACTTTGAGCTTTGTACTGCCCTGCACCCAGCCATATTAGTTTTACCCATTTTTCATTTGCCTGTAGCTTAGTTAATATTTGGCCTTTTGCTTTGTTCTTTGATGTTTTGGACAGCCTGCTAGGTTGATTTGTTAGATCCATAATTAGTTTGGCCTTTAGTATTTATTTACTAGCTTAATTTTGCCTCACAAGTGCCCCCTTTTACCACTGTTGCTGCTGATGCAATAGCAGTTTTGGAACTTGTTTGATTTTTTTTTGGAATCTGATTGTTTATGCTTGTGTATTCATCATATTTAGTTTGTTTGTGTTAGTCTTGGTTAGTGTGTACTTAAATTTTCCTTGGCCTTAGATTACCAAGCTTGAGCATTTTGTTTGTTTAAGTTCATTGCTGCTAGTGTGCATCAGTCTTGAGCTGAGCTTGTTTAGTTGTTGTGGCATGATCCTGTTATTGATCTTGTTACTGTCATTGGCTTGCTTGGTTGTGTGATATTGGCAGTCTTCAAAAAGAAAACAAAGAAAGATTTTGAAAAACCAATTTTGATCCTTAATCTGTTTTGATATCATAAATTGACCTTGTTGTTGTAATCTGGTTTCAAGAAATAAAATATGTTTTAAGTAAGAATTGTGTTTGTGTTTGCATCTGTGGTTGTGAAGCAGTAAAGGAAAAGGAAAAGAAAAAAAAAAGAGAAATTTAGTGCAAAAATCTAGGGTCGAACCCCAGACCTCAAGCATACACAGACACACCACACACGACACATAACCAACTGCCCTAGGGACTTCTCAATGTTACCCTTTCCTTTTTTTATTTTTATAGTAGTAATTCCCTTTTAAGCTTATTTCATTTAACTGCTTATTCCAGCTTATTAATAAGTGCTTTTTCAATGTTTTTTATTTTTCTTAAGTTTAATTTAGTTTAATTAAATTTCCAAAAAAGTTTTAGATTTATTTAGATAGTTTAAGTATTTAATTTGACTTAATTTTGTTTAATTAGTTATTAATTAATAATAAATAGAATTTTTAGCAAATAATTAATTTTCTTTTTTTCAAAAATTTTATTTTGTCATTTAGTGCATAAGAAACTTGTTTGCATCCCCGTAGGACCTTCGTAGCTTAAAATTCGCATTTTTACTTGCACGTTGACGTTAATTTAGAATTAACGTCACGTTTTTGTGTTTAATTGTGTTTTAGGATTTCCCGATACCTTCATCATGTTTCCCGTAGCATTTTAGGGCTTCCCTAGTTTTCCATTTCCTTTTGTTCCCTTTAGGTTGAGTTATTTTCATTTACGTTAGTTATATTTTCCATTTTCGTTAATTTAACGTACCATAATACCAAACAATCTTTCCAACCAAGCATACAAGTCTTTAATCTCGATCTTTCACGTAGCTTTCCATTCACACCTCGTTGGGGTACGACTCGGGAAATCACTTCCCGGTTTCATAAATATCACATTGCACGAGTTTACGAGGTAATCTTTTTCCTAAAAGGTTTACTTGTATTTCTCTACGTCTTGTTGTCACTCACGATAACATTGACCTCACTTTGTTGGTATTTTTGATAAATTGTTTTTTTTGCACACTAAAACACAACGAATCACCTACCATCCAAAATAATACATCATAGGGGGCCTTGGTTCTCCCTTTACACTTGAACTTTTACATACTTTACAATTTACTATTCTAATGACTCGAATTAAGATAATCGAAACACTTGGAGTACTTTTTTAAAATATTTAGCACATATGGGGGTAATAATGTTGCTCTTCCCCATTATTCCATTACACTAGTACTTTACCCATGAGTGCCAATCGTCCTAAAACAATATGTACAAGGATATGACTCGACTTAGCAACCATGTAATCAATTAGATAATTAACTAAGGGTTTAACAAATGTTGTCACAATAATGCACTAAAGGTGAGTGCATACAAGGTAGGCTAAGGCAATTTGGGAGTACATTTAAGTGGGTTGTAACAAGTTCTTCCATTAAGTAAAATGCTTAAAGTTAGAAATGAAGTCAATGTAATTATAATACAGGTGTAAAACATGGGTTAATCCTAATGCCTCTTATCATGTAGTAAATCTAACTACACGAATGTAGTCTCACTTGTGGAATCGGGATGGTCCTATCGCAAGTTCTAGAATCTAAGTGTTACCGGTACACACATCATAGCATAAATGCTTTTCCTACCAATTCTAGGGGCGAACCTCACATATTTGGTGTGGAAAATTTTTTAGTGGTACGGTTTTGTGCTAGTCATATAACTCCTATCCATGAGACGCTCATTAAGACCAAATTTTCACTCCTATATGTTGTAAAAAAATTTAAATTTGGCACTAAAATTACCCTAACAGGTATTTCTCTCAGTTTTATTACACATCTACCATTAAACAAACAAAAATCAAGTGTAATTGCATTCTCTAAGGTATTGTAATTTACCCCCCCCTCCCCTTACACTTAAGATGAACATTGTCCCCAATGTTCAAATAACAAGATGTAAAAGTAAATACGGTAAAGAATGAAATCAAATACTCCCCTGATTCGCTCGGTGGATAAAGTGGTAACATGGTTAGATCTTCTTCCAAGAAAATGAATGCTCAAAGCTTCCCTTCCAAAATATAAATCATCTTCTTGTCCAAAATAACCTGTTAAACCTGAGAAAACAAACACGAAAACCTGCATAAAATTGGCAGGATAAATCTGTATAGGGATATAATGCTTGTGGAATGAATATTTTGCAGATTCATGGAGTTTATAAGTTAGAGATTTTATAAAGCATTTTATGATTTCGGAAGAAAAACAAAACTTTCAAAAATTCCAGAAAACAGTGCCTGATGCCGTCAGACTGGGGCCTGACGCCGTCATAGGTGATCTGACAGAATTTCATGTTAAGTTTCCGGAAAATTCTGGAAAAACTCAATTCTTAATTCCTGGAAATCCTGAAAAATATCATTATGACTCGATACAAGCATTTGACTCAAACAATTACTAATATGTATGTCAATTTAATATTGTTATGATTCATGTTTATTTGTTCTTATAAACCGATTTGGATTTCCCTTACACTTATCTTTTGCAAAATACATTTATATGTAGTTAAGACGAAGTTAAAAACAAAATAAAGCATTTTCACCATTTAGTTTGAAGCATGAATCAATAACAATAAAAATAGAACATACATACGGAAACAAATAAATTCAAATAAACAAACACACAAAACAAATAAAGCAAATAAAGCTTGGGTTGCCTCCCAATAAGCGCTTGTTTTTGTTCAAGTCACGAGCCTGACTCTACCCTTATTTAACGGAAATAGGGGAGGTTTTCCCTACACTTAGGATTAAGTGCGGGTGAAAGTAGCGATACACACCCTTAGGGTGGAAATATGCCACGTGAGAAAGGAGTGGGGGATGAATTGTATGCTCAAAGGGTTGCACTCCTTTCATCATGATCTTACCTAGTTCAATTGGGTCAATGGGTGAATTGAAATTTTCTCTTAGAAAGGGATCGTCTTCTATCAATTTCGCGAGACTCCTGGTTGGGAATCCATATTGACTTAATAAACCCGGTTTAAACCCATAATATTTCTTGTGATCAATCATGAATGGGTGATGTAAGTATGTAAGGTCATGGTTCACTCCTACATTGGCCTCCATTCCATGTGGTTTAGAGTCCACTACCTTCATCGTAAAACTACCCGGACTATATGGTTTGATGGGTGGATCGGGACCTATTTCAATTCCTAAATTTTCATCCAAGGATGGAAGATTAGGTAACGGTTTTGGTTCAGGCTCCGGTTCATCAAAACTAGGAACTTCCATAGAACTAAAAGAAAGGTTATGACTACAAGTATTCAAACCTATTTAATCTATTTGTGTTTGGTCCAAGGTGTCTACCTCTATTGGGGTTCCTATAGTCTCTTTTACTTCTTCCGGGTAAGTTACGGGTGGTGTGTACTCCTCAAGTGATGGTGGAAGTTATGGGGTACTTTGTAGGTTTGTGTTATTTACCTCATCCTTATCCTCATCATGTGTTTTAGTAGAATCTAACCCAAACATGTTCCTAGGTATCTCAAATCCTTCTCTAGCGATTTCAAGTTCTAAGTCCGATTCGTAAGAATCTTCCTCAATAACTTGATCACTATGTTCAATTTGCCTAAAGGATTCATCATGTGTTCCTTGAGATTCAAAGTCATTGATCATAAAACCTAGGTCTTTTTGCTCAATGTGATCATGTTCGGGTAAATCCTCCTCAATTGTTTCCTCAAGTTGTGATGTGTACGAACCCATTAATTCATTAAACTTATGGTTTACGGTTAGGAGGCTTTCCTCAAAATCTTTCCAAAGGGACTTACTAAAAGGAATTGATCCTAACAACAATTGTTTAATAGAGGCCACACATGCACACAATTCATCAAACCTATCAAACTTTTCTCCCATCTCCTCTTGTATATACATAAGATCAATTAAAAATTCATTGGAACAACAAGAAGCAAATCTATCCGAGTAAACTAATTGTTCCTCTATCGTTAGTGATCTAAATGGAATTTCATCCGCCATGATGATAAATGAAAATGGTTTTACAAACAAAAGGGCACAAGAAAAAAGATAGACTAAAGAAATCCTAGAAAAATAAAATAAAAATCTTACTAGAAAGGAATCTAGTGAGTAGACCTAATAAAATAAAAATTCAACCTAAACAATAACTTTTCCCCGGCAGCAGCGCCAAAAATTTTGATGCGCGGGATTGCGACCACGGATTAGGGTTTTACTTCTCAAGGGATCTTGAGAAGCTTGCAATCCCCACCAGGCAGTGTACCTGACCGATGTAGTATAGTGTAGTGGCAAGTACCGGGGGATTGATCGTTCTCTGCGGGAATAGTGTCGTTAGGATTGAAAAGCATGAGATTATCCAGAGCCCCACTCCCTTCTAACAAAAACATAAAATAATAAATATCCTTTTTTTCATTTTTAGAGCCCAAATTTCATCACCCGCCTTAATCAACGATCAGTTGATTCGGTTTATTGATGATTACGTTTATTTTATTTTATTGTTCTTTTATTTACCAACACTTTTGATATACCTCTCTTCACACAAATGAATCTAAAGTAATGAGGGATTGATAGAAAATGGATAACTAATTACACATAATTAACGCAGGATGACGGATTGTATTCCTTAATAACGGTCGTGGGGGTGTGTGCGGACTTCCCCAACTCTATAAGCTCCTACTTCACTCCTATGTCGAGCCAGCTAAGAAGCTCCTAACATGGGATCACTAGAATTCGCTCATGCATTAAATACAATCAAATAACCTTAGTACACCTTGGTTCATGTTTCTTAAGACGTTCAAGCATGTTACCAATTGAAAGTCTGCCAGTTTTTTTAAGCCTAACATCAATAAACATTCATCTAATACAATTAATAATACACCATTCAATCAATAATCAATAGTTAGGTTTCATTAGATCTAAGCAAACACGAAGGAAACCTAGCCTAGTATGTTAAATAAAAGACAAGCGTAAGATAGAATCAAACAACACATGGACATATTGAATGATTAATTGATTACTTATCTTCAATGTAACATGAGAGATCCGAGGGTATAAAACCCTTAAAAAGGATGCAAAAATCGTCTGGGGTTTTTCTCTAAAAAGTTCCACACTAGTTCCACACTAATGACTAAAAATTATGAGAATATATATTGAAAATCATATCTGACGGCGTCACGTTATAGCCTTGACGCCGTCACCTCGCCGTGATTAGGGTTTCTTGATGGCCTTCTTGACGACGTCCCCCTTTAATCTCCCAATATCCATTCCGGCCTATCAAGGCTTGACGCCGTCAGCTCCATGCTTGACGCCGTCTGGAGTACTATTCTAGCAGATTTTAGCACTTTGTCGAATTCTTCACTTTAGTGCTCCAAAAATGTCCAAAATGCTTCCTTTTCCAGAATTTCTCTCCAAAGTACCTAAAACGCTAAAAGGAACGATTTAGGGCAATATATGATCAAATAAATACGATTTAGGGCTTAAATGACCCCCGAAAAGCGGTACACTTTTCACCTTATCATCTACGAACTTCCCAACTCTATAAGCTCCTACTTCACTCCTATGTCGAGTCGACTGAAAGCTCCTAACATGGGATCACTAGAATTCGCTCATGCATTAAATACAACCATACAATCGTAGTACACATCCGATCATGTTTCTTAAGACGTTCAAGCAAGTTACCGTATAGGAGGTTAACCAGTTTTTTTAAGCCTAACATCGATAAACATTCATCCAATACAATTAATAACACACCATTCAACCAATAATTAATAGTTAGGTTTCATTAGACCTAAGCAAACACAAAGAAAACCTACCCAAGCATGTTAAACAAAAGACAAGAACAAGATAGAATCAAACAACACATAGACATATTGAATGATTAATTGATAACTTATCTTCAATGTAACATGGAAGATCTCAAGGTGAAAAACCTTGAAAAAGCTGCTAAAATTCGTATTAGGGTTCCTCTCTAAAAAGTTCCACACAATGAATGAAAATTGCGAAAATATATATAGGAAAACAGATCTGACGGCGTCACGTCATGGGGTGTGACGCCGTCACCTCGCCGCGGTTAGGGTTTCGTGATGGCCTCTTGACGCCGTCCCCATTTAAATCCCAAAATTCCATTCTGGATTATCAAGGACAATCTTCACATCCACCTCCGTTTGTCTAGCTTGACGGCGTCACCTCCTAGACCTTGACGCCGTCAGGGTACTGTTCCAGTATATTTTGAGACTTTATCGTTTTCTTTACTTTTATGCTCCAAAAACATCCAAAATGCTTCTTTTTCTGGATTTCTTCTCCAAAGTACCTAAAATGACAAAAGGAACGATTTAGGGCAATATTTGATCAAATAATTACGATTTAGGGCTTAAATGACCCCCTAAAGCGGTACACTTTTCGCCTCATCAAATACCCTTACACTTGAGATTTGCTTGTCCTCAAGCAAATGCGCTTTTATTCTAATCAAAATACAAGTTAGGGGTCATTTAAGACTAATATAAAAGCAATTACAACAACTAGTCGTTCCCCTTCAATCATAATAAGCATGGAGATTACATACTAGCACCTCACAAGTAGTGTTTAGATACTCACATCTCTCAGGTGTCATAAAAGTATATCTCACAAATGAAAATGAATAATATCTCTCACTACCTGTCATAGCAAATAGATTACAATAGGCTTGGGAAAGGATCAAAAGCCTTTTCCACTAGGCATAAGCACCTAAGATAAACTATCAGAGAGGCTTTCCAAAGGGTTGTAACGTGAGGTGTAGGGATATGATAAGCACGGGTTTGTTGGATAAGGGATAATTTACTGGTGGCGAGTTAAAGATCTTGATTAATTACATGTACAATATGGCGTTGCTAAGGCAAGACTAGACTCGACTTAAGCTAATCAAAAATTAATAAAACATAAAATAAACATAAAAGGAAATGGGATGGTAGTCCGTATGTTTTTTCTACTTTTCTTTTTCTCATTTTTTTTTTCTTTTTCTTGATTTTTTGATATATATTTTTTTAGCATACTTTACAAATAACTATTCTAATTACTCGAATTAAGATAATCGAAACACTTGGAGTACTTTTAAAATATTTAGCACATATGGGGGTAATAATGATGTTCTTTCCCATTTACTCTATTACACTAGTACGTTACCCATGAGTCTCAATCGTCCCAAAACAATATGTACAAGATATGACTCGACTTAGCAACCATGTAATCAATTAGATAATTAACTAAGGGTTTAAACAAATGTTGTCACAATAATGCACTAAAGGTGAGTGCATACAAGGTAGGCTAAGGCAATTTGGGTGTACATTTAAGTGGGTTGTAACAAATTTTTCCTTTAAGTAAAATGCTTAAAGTTAGAAACGAAAAGGATAGGCTCTGGAGGGTGTACTAGGGGTATCGTGTACTAAAAATGAGTACAACGCAAGGATGTGGGAGAATTACTTGTCCAATGTAGCTAAAGTAATTATAACAAAAACACAGGTGTAACAATGGGTTAATCCTAATGCCCCTTATCATGTAGTAAATCTAACTATACGAATGTAGTCTCACTTGTGGATTTGGGATGGTCCTAACGCAAGTTCTAGAATCTAAGTGCTACCGGTACTCACATCATAGCATAAATACTTTTCCTACCAATTCTAGGGGCGAACCTCACATATTTGGGGTGGAAAATTTTTTAGTGGTACGGTTTTGTGCTAGTCATATAACTCCTATCCATGAGACGCTCATTAAGACCAAAGTTTCACTCCTAAATGTTGTAAAAAATTTTAAATTTGGCACTAAAATTGCCCTAACAGGTATTTCTCTCAGTTTTATTACACATCTACCATTAAACAAACAAAAATCAAGCGTAATTGCATTCTCTAAGGAATCGTAATTTACCCCCCTTACACTTAAGATGAACATTGTCCCCAATGTTCAAATAATAAGATGTAAAAGTAAATAAGGTAAAAGAATGAAATCAAATACTCCCCTGATTCGCTCAGTGGATAAAGTGGTAACATGGTTAGATCTTCTTCCAAGAGAATGTAGAAGCTCCAAGATTAAAGCATCGTCAAAAGCTTGATTCCACATACATCTCCTTGTCCAAAATAACCTGTTATACCTGAAAAAACAAACACGAAAACCTGCATAACATTGGCGGGATAAGTCTGTATAAGGATATAATACTTGTGGAATGAATATTTTGCAGATTCCTTGAGTTTATAAGTTAGAGATTTAATAAAGCATTTTATGATTCCGGAAGAAAAACAAAACTTTCAAAAAATTCCAGAAAACTACACCTGACACCGTTAGGTTGGAGCCTGACGCCGTCAGAAGTGATCTGACAGATTTTTCATGTTAAGTTTCCGGAAAATTTCTGGAAAAACTCAATTCTTAATTCCTGGAAATCCTGAAAAACATCATTATGACTCGATACAAGCATTTGTCTCACACAATTACTAATATGTATGCTAATTTTAATATTGTTATGATTCATGTTCCATTCGTTCTAATAAACCGATTTAGATTTCCCTTACACTTATCTTTTGCAAAATACCTTTATGTGTAGTTAAGACAAAGTTAAAAACAAAATAACGCATTTTCACAATTTAATTTGAAGCATGAATCAATAACAATAAAAATAAAACATACATACGGAAGCAAATAAAATTAAACAAACAAACAAACAAAACAAAACAAACAAATAAAGCTTGGGTTGCCTCCCAAGAAGTGCTTTTCTTTATTAACGAGTCTTGTAGCTAGACTCAAAGTCACTCTACCCTATGTAAGTGAGCACGTCATCGAGGACATCTTTAAGGTTGGGTTTGGTTTCAAGTTTCCTATTAGTCCGCTCAGTACGATATATCTTTTCAAACTTCTCTCCAACCGGGTCATACAGTGTCATCTTTATATGCCATGACCCATCTCCATCTTTAGGTGTCCCAATCCCACTTATGATCATTGTCTTCACATGTCCACCTATTCATCCCTAGGTTAATCGGTAAAACTCCTAGGAAATCAGTCATCTTCCTAAAAACTAGAGGGTCCTCAAATGGGTCCAATTCGGTGTCCCTAGCCAAGAGTTGTTCTACCGTCTGTGTTCGGCTCACAAAGTCCTCTTCTAGGTAAAATGGGCGTTGGGGTCCTACGAGGTCTCTATCGATCCATGGTCCATATCTAGATGGTCTCCTAACCAAATCTAACCAATTGGGTGTTGGTGCCTCTTCAGTATCATAAGCATGCTTCTTAACATCGTAGACCGACCAAGTTTCACCTTCTCCCACCGCTATCTTGGATTCTTTACAATCAATCATGGCACTAGCAGTCGCTAAAAATCCTCTTCCTATCAACAAAGGGCATGTGGTGTCGCTAACCATATCAAGGATGTGGAAATCGGCTAAAATGGTTAGTTTTCCTATGTGAACTAATACGTCTTTGACTACTCCAACCGGGTGAGCAACACTTCCATCCGCTAAGCCTATTATTACCTCGGTTTCTTCAAGTTTCCCTAGTTTGAGAGAGGTGTAGAGAGGTAATGGTAGTAGGTTAAGGCTTGATCCAAGATCGGCTAATGTGTCATAAGCCTCCGAATTACCGATCTTGCAAGGTAGAACAAATAAGCCTGGATCATCTAATTTCTTAGGTAGTTTGTTTTGAACGAAGGCGGTCCCTTTGTTACCTAACTTGAGCTTCTTCTCATATTTTTCCAAGAGGGCATTATAGTAGGGAGCTCGTGCTAACACATCAAAAACCGGACGTTCAAGGTGGAGCTCCTTGAATTCTTCGTCAAGGTTTTGAGTGGGAGGTGTTTCAACTATGTTGTTGAACAATTTAGTTTTGGATATCTTAACTTGTTGGTCTTTTTGAATGACTTGGTTTTGTTTGAAGCACGTGCTCATGGAATTGACCGAACAGTATTGTGGACAAGAACTAGGAGACGAAACCGATGAAATGGCGTTAACGTTTAGTTTCGGGTTCTTGACCGTGTTGCTAGGGAGTGCGACTATATCTCGGTCATTGAGAACTTTCAACAAAGTGTCAATTAATTTGTTGGTCACCTCGCTTTGCTTTTGTTTGAAATCGGCTTCAAACTTTGCTAGACGAGCTTCTTGAGATGCCATAAAATTGGACATCAATCCTTCAAAATTATTGGTACTACCATAGTTGTTGGAAGGATTGTTATTGAAAGTGCGGTTTCAGGATGAACCGCTTGATTGGAAACGATTAGGTGGGTT
>LBNU01024204.1:230422-250355 GCA_014162995.1 Artemisia annua | reverse complement strand
TATATATATATATATATATATATATATATATATATATATATATATATATTTCTTCTTCTTCATCATCATCTTCAACCTAGCTCTAATACCACGTAGAAACTAAAAGGAACACTGAAATATATTATCAGATTCAACTATAACTAAAACATTACAATGCATTAAATAGAAAAGACAATGACAAAACCCTAACCATCAGGCCAAAACAAGTGGACCGGGCCTATAGACCTTATTCACTAACAATATGTATACAAAGACAGAATTTCCATTTTTGTAAACAATACTAGGTCAATTTTTAATTGTGGCAAACTAAAAACAGCATTTACTGGAACATACGTGTTTTATTCGTGTTAATCATAGACATAAGGGAAATGTTTAACAGTCTCAGACGTTAAAAAAAGAAATATGTATGATTTTTATTGTTTAATTATCCAAACACTATGCATACTTGTTTTAGTGTGTATATATCACTGAAAAGAAGTGTAGTAGGCAATACAATGCACATATTTGATTCGTTACTCTCAATTAGAGCTTTTGTTCGTATATATTCTTCATCAAATACATCACTCTTTTACAAATAAAACACACAAATTATATGAAATACAACGATTTGACAAAACATCCAAGTTCAATCAACAATAATTCTGGATTTCAAATACAACCCGCAGCTTGTTCAAGTAACTAAGAAGCCTCTCTTTGGACTCCCGTCAATAAATCAAATCACACGTTAGCTTAGTTAATTTTGAGGGAAAAAGAATAANTATATATATATATATATATAAATATATATATATATATATATATATAAATATATATATATATATATATATATAAATATATATATATATATATATATATAAATATATATATATATATATATATATAAATATATATATATATATATATATATAAATATATATATATATATATATATATAAATATATATATATATATATATATATATATATATATATATATATATATATATATATATATATATATATATATATATATATATATATATATATATATATTATTCTCAAAACAATGAGAATAAAATATACTTCTCGTCTCTTGCTTCTTTCAAACCAACAGGAACCAAGTGAATGTTTAATTTCTTTGCTTGCGTCAACCTTGCAGCCACCAAAGTGGACCGAATATTGGATATTAAGTTTCGTACTTTTTGTGCTAGCTTCGAACTAAGCGGCACACAAGGATTTATTTTGTGAAAAAGATGACATCGGCGAATGTTTAAAGGGAGCCCTCCGAACCTCCGGTGTGTAGCCGGCGGCCAGAGGCGGCGGAAGATTTTAGGTTTAGGGTTAGATATTTAGGATCGTATGGCTGATACCATGTAAGATAATGATAAAACCCGTAGGTATAACTTTATTAATAACCACTATATATAATAGTGAAACCCTAATACCCAAAACCTACAATCCGGGCTTGGGCCTAATTATCCACTAACATAGCAGTCTCAGACATTAAAAATTCAAATATATATGATTTTTATTGTTTAATAATCCAAACACTATGCATACTTGTTTTAGTGTGTATATATCGCTCTAAAGAAGTGTAGTAGGCAATACAATGCGCATATTTGATTCATTACTCTCAATTAGAGCTTTTGTTCTTATATATTCCTCATCAAATACATCACTCTTTTACGAAGAAAACACACAAATTATATGAAATACAACGATTTGACAAAGCATCCAAGTTCAATCAATAATAATTCTGGATTTCAAATACAGCCCCTCAGCTTGTTCAAGTATCTAAGAAGCCTCTCTTTGGACTCCCGTCAATAAATCAAATCACACGTTAGCTTAGTTAATTTTGAGGGAAAAAGAATAAATATCATCACTTCAGGGCATGCTTTAGTTTACTAAAGCACAAGTTCTTCGGATTTCACCAGCAGAACCGGTCAGAACACCAATTTTACCCATTTTAACCATTGACTTTGAAAAATCATTAAAGAATGTGTACCCAAATGACTTTGATTGAAGCTTGACATATGCACTTGTTTGCTTGTCATTTAGAAGAGCGGCATCTGACTGAAACAACCCTCTCTTTCTTAAGACAACAGTGTAGTAATCCTCATCGAACGATCTGGGAGTCCTATCCATCGCAAGGACTGAAGTTGTGTCTGTAGGAGAGCATATACTTTTCAACTGAGGAATAAACTTGGGGTCTAGGGATGGGTCAGTGTCGCCTTTCCCCGTAAAGTTGTACAACCGGTTCACAATGACAGGACAGTGAGAAACACCAACAGTATGTCCTCCTATTTGAAAAAGTAAAACATAAAATGTTAAGAGGGGTTTGTTGACAACCCTCGTTTGAACACACTGTCTCAATATGATCGAGGGTATTATATGGTTGTAGGAAATCCCATCCAACATGGTTTATATGCTTAGTTACCTATGCTAAAAATGAACGCTGTATTCATAAACCAACCGTGCTTTTCTACACCTTCTGAAGTACACTATATATTGATTTATTAGGAGGTTTGAAAAACTTTACAAGAATATAGTGTAATTAGGATTAAGAGAGTTGTAGCCAATATTCTTAACTCTACTCTATGAGTTAATTTATATGACTGTACCTTTTGCAATGTTCTGTTTCTACACCATTTCTTCTTTCAAGATATTTTGATGTGTAAACACAACTAAAAATTTTAGGAAAACCTAAACTGGCTTTGTACTTAATTGTATACTGTAAACTGGTTTTTGATGTACTCTGAAATAACCAAATCAATTTAGGATTCAAAATCTAATATGTATGGTAATTCGGTTAAATATTAAGATAATATATCTTGAACATAATAGATTGTGAATACCAAATTATGAAGGCTAAAAGGTGACAGTAAGTACCTGAAAGAACCACCAAGTCTTTAGTGTTCAGGCCCTTGGAGGCAAAATTAGCTTTGAGTTGAGTAATGTTTGCGAAAGGAGAAGGTAACGAAGTTAAAGCCTCATTTGCAATTGACACTCTTCCATCTCTTCTCCCTAAAGGCACTGGCCAAAATGGTCCCTTAATCTGCAAAATTGATAAAAATAAAATAAAATATATTTTTGTCAAATGGAATGTAATGTACAACGACACCATTAAGGTTTGTTTTTGTTTTATTTTTTGTTTTATTTTTTTTTATTTTATTTTTATTTTTATTTTCTCCTCTCTTACATTATTAATGTACATAACAGTACAGAGTTCTCAATTTCATATGAATGTCTTTTGCCATAGGGTGCCTTCTGTGCAAATTAAAAAGTTGTCAACCCAAGGGTTCTGGGTTCAAGCTTTTTGATGAAAAGACATAACTATCAATTTCTCTGCACATTCTCTCGGTCATATTAACAGACTTAAAACAATGGGTCATTAAAATTTGGCCTTGAAATGTATATTTTCCGGGGATATTTTATTTATATACCATTACGCTTATAAAATGTGATGAAAACATAGATTCAAATCTAAACTTAAAGTGGTGGAAGAATTGGCTAGACTTCAAAACTTTTAATCTCCACATTTCTTTCACTAATATTGACAAAAGCTTGAAAGACTTTTTTGCATTAACAATCAGGATTAAAATTCTAGAATATTATAGATTTGTCTTAATTAAGCGATATATTTACTTTATAATGCAACAGTATTGAATGACTAGTACCTGGTAGATAGCATCTCGAGCTACTAAAGCTAAGATATCTGCACAAGACACAACACCAGGACATGCAGCTTCTAGAGCAGTTTTTGCAGCATCAACAACTTGAAATCCTCTTAGTGTTAAATTAGGGATTCCTTCTTTCTCTGCTTGATTATTCGCTGTAGAGTTTAGTAGTACAGAACCGTCACATCCCTGCAGAATCTCAGCATATTTCAGTTAATGACATAAAATTGTTCATAAATCGCAAAAAAGTGTTATTAAATCAAATAAAAGATGGTGGATGTTACTGCACGAACCCTAACAAAACAATCATGAAAGTGCATCCGGAGCAAACCAGCCGCAAGAGAAGGAGCTCGGTGAATGTAGTTTGCTGTTGTCTTCCGGACAATGGCTTCAACTCTCGGACAAGTGTATCTATAGAATCCTAGCTCCAAACCTTTGCCATTGGCTATGTCAAAAACAAGAGCAATAATTAGCAGAAGCTGGAGGACAGCTATAAGTTGCTTTCGGATTGCCATATTGCTTAGCGAACAAATACACAAAGAAGAAGAGATGATTTGGAAAGTCAGGAGAGTTTCCAATTTATAGTTATGAAGATGAGAAAGTCTCCTTTGAATGCTTCCATCAGTGAGCTGTTTTAGAACTAATTTATCAACAAATTGTTATTACAAACTTCTTTGTTTTACGGGTATTCATAGTGTGTTGACTTTTAATTCTCTCATTATTTGTTGTAATGTCTGCACGACATCTGAAGTTTTCTAGCTCCTAAAGCCTTCTAAATTTGCTATTATTTTAGGAATCTTGTTTCATATACAATCAACATAAAGTATCATAATAGTGATCTTTTCTTGAGTGTAAATGTTTATCTAGAAAAGTTGGCGATGCAGACATAAACACCAGAACCTTTACAACATAACTAAACACGGAGACAACACCCCAAGATCTTTTGACGAGCATCTTAGCTTTGAAATGATGTCATAAAATGGATAGGCAGATACTGGAAGCACGAAGGCTTCAACTTGGTTGTTTTATAAGCTACTTACCTAACATTATAACCAAGCAGAAAATATAATTTAAGGAACAAAGATCATGTGTGGTGTATATTCCTGATGAAAGGTTATCCATTATTTTAAATAATGTTTATGCTATATATTAAACTAGCTATAATGCCCGCGCACGCGCGGGTTTTTTTTTTAATTTTTTTTTGAATGATATATTTTTATTTCTTAAAAACAAATAATTTAATCTTTGTTTTGTTTGATTTATGATTTTTAATCATATTTGTTTATTATTAAAGATAACCATTTAAAAATTTTAATCATGTTGTTATGTTTTTTTTGTATTTATCTTAGTATTGCATCTTATCTATATTTTTTTGTATTTATCTTATACTTGTGTAGTATATCAACAAAACAAATTTTAAAATTTTAAATTAAAAAATAATAATTAAAATATTACCTAATAAGGAAATATTCTTTTTTTCGAAATACGAAAGTACCCACTAGGGGTTTTGTTTTATTATATATAAAAGATAATGTATTCTCCACGTACATGCCCTTCACTCTTATTGAACCCTTCTGATCATTCTCATATTCATCTGGTCATGCTACAACCACCAACATGAAATCGATTTGCCATTATTGTCAACCTCCATAGTAATACGGATTGATATCAAACAGATTTAACCTTTTTGATCAATGGCAATTAAAACTATAATTACATGTGTTCTAATTGAAGATTCTCAAATATAGCATTGCTATTTTTTTCGGTTGAGGATGGCTCGTGAATATGAAAGTTATTTTAGGGAGAGTTCATAGGTCTTGTGCAAACTATATATACTTGAACATACTTACCGTGAGGGCCAATCATTTTTTATTTGTTACCATTAAATATCTTTTTTAGTTGCAAAGTCGAGGAACAAATTACATAAGAAAGAAACACCTTTTTGGTAAAAGCTGGCTACTTGAACTTGCCCTTCGAGTTGATGTGCTATGCAAACTTGGGTATCAAGCGAAATCTAAATCTTGCTACGTTTCCCCACTGCGTAATCTTGTTCGCAATTTTTTCCCCTCCCATTACAATTCTTGATTGATTGATTATTTTATGTCATGTTACATCTTATAATTACTGTCAACAACTAATTTACCAAACACTTTAATTTAAAAAAAGATACAACTTATAGCTAATGTTAACAGCTTTGTATTTTACAGCTTACAGCTTACAATTTACAGCTTACAATTAATTTTGCTAAACATAACCTATATTATTCATAAAGTCTAATAAAGGTGTTTTTATAATGGTGTTAGCCTATGTGGATGATATTATAGTAACTGGTAATAATGTTTGATGAAAGAAAGAGTTTAAGCAATTTTTAAGCTGTAAATTCTTGATTAAAGATTTAGGGATATTAATTGAAATATTTTCTTGGTATAGAAGTCCTTGAAACTTAAACTGGAATATGTCTTAACCAAAGAAAATACTGCTTGGAATTGCTTTCTAAATTTGGAATGTGGGCATGTAAGCCAACTGCTATACCAGTTTGTGATAAAGACTATAAAGAAAAATAAGATCAAGGTTGAGAAAGATGAATTGTTAAAAGGTGTCAATAACTATCAAAAGTTGTTTGATAAGTTGATTTATCTTACATTAACCAGATCTGATATATCTTATTCTGTTCATTGCCTAAGTCAAGTAATTCATGCTCCTTGTAAGTCTAATTTGGAATCTGCATTTAAATTCTTAAGGTATTTGAAAAATTCTCCTAGCCTTTGTATGAGTTTTAACACTAGTCAGTTGATGTGTATTTATAGGTCTATATATTTTATTACCAAGTTTTATTATTTATATTTTGCCTAACACACCTATAGACTAACACTAACGAGCAGTGTACCCGATCAATTTATTAGTCGTAAGGAGGTGCCGAATGCCCTAAATCTATGAATGTATTGAACTCGTTAAGAAACTTAATGTCAGTGACTGCAATTCCACAACATTAAGTACATATAGGACTCGTTAAGACTCTTAATGTCAGCGATCGCAATTCACGCAATAAATACAATGAATCTACCATCTATTGCACTATAGTGGGACGTTTACTTTGGCGTATAAACAAGCATCCTAAAATCAAATATTCAATAATTAAACAACTACAACTAATTAAACAAGATACGACAATCAATATTCAATAACTAGGTTTTATCAAATCCTAAGCAAACACTAAATAATTTAGCCAAGCATGTTAATTGGAAGAAAAGAAAAATAAATAATCACACAAAACATAGACATATTGTAATGATTAATTAATGAATAACTTATCTTCAATAAAACATGGAGTTATGGGGGCTAAAAACCCTTACAATAACTGTGAAATTCATGTGCCAAGATGGCTCTCCAAAGTCTTACCAATACGTGTCCCATAATGAAAATCCTATGAAAAATATATATGGTATTACAACTCTGACGACGTCACTTTAAAAGTGTGACGCCGTCAGCTCGCCGTCATTAGGGTTTCTGAAACTGCACCGACTTAGTTGTGACGGCGTCACCTTATGAGTTGTGACGCCATCACGCTTGCTTTTTCTAGTTCTGACGTCTTAGACCGTCACTATCGTCTGAAGCGTCACTGGTAATTTTTATAACTGAATCATCTTCGTAGCTTTATAAGTGACGGCGTCACTTTGTGATCCTGACGCCGTCAGCGCTTCTTTTTTGACGATTTATTGACTTGGTTGTTTTCTTTGCTTTCTCGTCCAAATGAGCCAAAAATACTTTGATTTCCAGCATTTGCTTCCCAAGTACCTAAAACTCAAATAGAAACGATTTAGGGCGATAAATGATCAAATATGTATGAGCTTAGAGACTAAATGACCCCTTAAAAATGCATGTTTTAACATGTCATCACATGCTTTGTTTGGTAGACACGAATTAGACTCAAAGATGTCTTGATCGACATTCCACGAAAAACAATCCCTAGTTGGCATTCCCAATAACAACCAACTTCGAATCATTCCATAAAAATATAACAAATACTGGCGATATCTACCACTAATATACACTTCTATTGGATATGGCGTATTTCTTCATTCTCTGATACACTTTATGCTATCTATGCACGGCGTATTACTTTCTGAGGCTCAGATTAGTTTTCTTTTTATTTTCAGTAGTTGTTAAATTTTACTTTAATTTTTAATTTATTTTTTTCTAAAAAAAACACAAAAACTTAAAAATTGTCATTAATTGTCTGTACGGCGTATTGATTTATTTTGATTTGGTTTTAATTTCAGTATACGTATTCTGACTAATTGGGATACTGTGTATTGAGTTAGAATTGAATACAGCGTACTGGGTAAGCAGTAATACCAAAATATTTTATTTTTCGTATTTAGGGTTTTTATTTTTGTTCTTACCCCGTTTGCAATGACAAGAAAAACAAAACCTGACCTTGCCACACCATTTAATGAACCTGAACGCGAATTTCACTCTCGAAGAAAAATGTAAGTCTAAAACAATAATTGAAAATACTTCATCTCAATTCGACATTTTCACTGAACCTAATACTTAAAATCTTCTTTACGAGCTATTTGTAGAAGAAGTAACTTTTGAATCCATTGAAAAATATATGAATCGTGTTCGTAACGAAAAAACTGGAATTGTGAGACCAACTTTTGGTGAGACAATTGAGTTTGAGTTAGGAAGCCAAATCCTCAAGGAAATTAGGGAGAACGCTTTCAGTGGGACGACTCAGAGGACGCTAACGAACACATTGAAAGAGTATTTGAGATATTCGACCTTTTTCATGAACCGCATATAAGAGAGGATCAAATCCTGCTTCGGATCTTTCCTATGACTTTGGCTAGCATGGCTCATCGTTGGGCTAAATATTTGCCATCTGGAAGTGTAGTTACATGGAAAGACTTCAAAGCCAAATTTTTAAATAAGTATTTCCCACCGCCTCTTATCTCACAACGAATAAGAGAAATCAATAACTTCCGAAAAGGGGTTGATGAAACTCTTTATAACGCCTGGGAAAGATATAATCTTCTCCTTCGAAAATGTCCCTAACATAATCTCTGCGATTCACAAATTGTCATCACCTTTTATAAGGGAATTAACGTCCGCACACGAAAGTTGATTAATTTTCAAGGACCAATTCCTTAGATGACTGCAAATGCTGCCAGAAAAGCAATACAGGAAATGGTTGACCATTCTCGAATCTGGCACGAGGAGACCCCAAAAGAAAAGGAGAAAGAAGAAATAGCATCCATAACGTTTCAACTAAGCAAACTGGAAAAGGAAGTGGAAAGAACGTCTAACAATAAACCAAATGTGAATAACAACATCACTGTTAATCTGAACTCCGATCCTTCTTTTCATAAAGAGTGTATGAGTGTTCTTGAGAGCACTCTTAAAAAAATTCATCGAGCAATCAGCCCAAAAACATGCAGAAAGTTTTGAGATGCTGCAAGAATTTAAAACCTCTAGTGAGACAATTTTTAAAGAACAAGGAACTGCAATAGTCAGGATTGAAAAAGAAATTAATCATTTAACACAAATTATCCGCAACAAGCTAAGCGAACCTGATTATCTTAAGGCTATAACAACTAGAAGCGGATTAGCCATTAAACCACCACCTTACCCTGTTGAAAATCAAAATTCGATACCTACGGTTGTCAATGTGATTCCTAAAGAGGAAGAAGTAATTAAAGACTTCCAAGAGTCTGAAAAGCTACCTAGGCACAAACCCCATCCAAAAACATATAGCCTCCAGTGCCTTATAATGGTCGTTTAAAAAAAGGGAAGGATGAGGCGTTACAAAAGAAGTTCCTCAAAAGTTGAGGCAGTTGCATATCAACATTCCTTTTGTTGAGGCATTAATTCAAATGCCCAAGTATGCTAAATATTTAAAAGACCTCTTAACTAACAAGACTAAACTTGAGGAGGCATCGAAAATTGTCATGAATGAAAGATGCTCAGACATCCTTCTAAACAAACTCCCTTCTAAGGACAAAGATCCAGGAAGTTTCACTATTCCTTGTCGTATTGGAGAACTCTCAATCAATAACGCTCTAGCTGACGGCGTCACAACCAGAAATGTGAAGAGCGACGGCCTCACAAAATGCCGTCACAAAACAACATCTAAGATTAAATAAATTTCATTCCAAATCTAGCATCATGGTTAATTGACCAAAAACCATGCTTCGGACTCTCCTTGTTAAATCAAATCACACTTCAACTCGATCATTAGTTGATTAAACCAAACGGGAATAAACTAACCGATAGTCAAGAACATATAAATCATCTGTCGAATTAATAAACATACTTACGTACTCAAGATAAAGGCGTCTAAAAACATTTTTTTTTCACAGAATGCAAGATACACGTTATAAATCAATAGTGTGTCACCTATATACATACCTACACGCTAGTGGTATTGAAGATGTATCAAATGTGGCTTATTATTTGCCAACTCGTCGTCAATGCAAGTATCAAATACCACAAGATATTACTGAAAAAGATCACTATTTTGTAGCTTTTTCATTATATTTAGCAATTAAATTAATTTGTAAAAATTACATCAATAAATCAACTTTTTTACAAGATAAATTATTACGAAGTACCATCCAAGATTAAATAAAAAAAAATTGATTCCAAATCGAGCATCATGGTCAATTAACCAAAAAGCCTTGCATCGGACTCTCCTTATTAAATCAAATCACACTACAACTCGATCATTAGTTGATTAAAGCACAATGCTTCCTGATTTCACCATTCTTTCCTGTAAGAACTCCGATTTTACCCATTTTAACCATTGAATCGCTGAAATCTTTGAAGAATGTAGCTCCATGAGATTTTGCTTGAAGCTTGACATAAGCACTTGTTTGCTTGTCATTTAGAAGAGCAGCATCTGATTCAAACAAGCCTCTTCTTTTCGATACGATAGTGTAGTAATCTTCATCAAATGTTTTGACACTCCCTGGATCCATTTCAAGAAGTGTGGTTGTGTCGGTAGGCTTGCATTTACTTTTCAAATGAGGTACANTTTTTTTTTTTTTTTTTTTTTTTTTTTTTATGATGCTAACATGTTTTCAAATAGTCATGGTGCATACATGTTTTTTTTCTTTTTTAGATTTAGTGCATATATGTTTTTAAGCTAGCATGTTTAGTGCATATATGTTTTTTTTAAGATAACATATTTCTAGATTTAGTGCTACAATATATGTTTCAAGAAATAGTTAGGTGCATATAGGCTTTTTAATATAATGAAATTTATAACAAACCAAGAACATAAATGTTATATACAAACTTCGATATCGATTGAAATACAATTAAAATACAAATTTCTAAAAAGCATAAATACATGAATCTAATCGATCTATACACGTGAGCACTAATAAAATTCAACACAAATGGAAATATGTGCACACTCATTGTTATCATCATTTTTATAAGTCGGACATATATGCGCACGCGTAGCCGTCAACATTTTTTCAAAAGTGGGACATATATGCACACTCGTATCCGTGGACATTCTTGTAATTATACCTGATACAAAAAAAAGGTACAAAAGTTAGCAACAATAATATTATTAAAATAAAATTGTGTTTAAATACATATATGCAACTACTAAAACATGTATGCACACTTGTTAAAATACATTCTCGTAACAGTTGCTTCCATTACCTTTTTATTATGACACATGCATGCGCACTTATTTTTAAAAATATGCATACTTATTTTTAAAACATATATGTTTAAAAACATCATGTTCTCAAACATATATGTTTTTCATTAGTTAGATCCCACTAATTAAAACATACATGTTTTGAACATGTATGTTTTGAACATATATGTTTTGCACATATATGTTTTGCACAGTTTAAAACATATATGCATCCATTTATAACACACATGCCTCTCGAACCATAAAATAAAAAGTTTTTGAGATATTTAACCACACAGAAAACAAAATAAGAAACTTCAAAAAAAGGTAGACAAATTTCAATCTATAAAGACAACTGCTCAAATTTATAAGAACAATGTAGGTAAAACAAAATTCAATGATTTGACAAGTGAACATGTAAGAAACCATTATAACAAAAAGGTAAGATAAAAACCAATCAACAAATTTATAATATTGGCAACGAGTAACATATCCCTTTCAAAAGAAAGGCAAAGTCATCAGCTTGATAAGGAAAATTAACTGCTGCAACTTCAGAAAGAGTTCACTCGAGCGCAAACAAATCATTACTAACAAAGGTTAAGTTTCATGATTTATCGATGAGATCCTATTAAAAGCAAACAACACTAGACACTGTTATTCAGCGGTTACACATCGCCTCTTCCCATAACCCGCAACCCGAATCGTTCCACACCACGACCATCATAACCATATCCAACCCGCAGCCGTTTTAAAAAATAAAATAAAAAAAATAACCTTTGATTAATACGAACATTAAAAAAAAATAAAATAAAATAAATCTGATTCCAATAAAACCTAAACAATAATTTATACAAAAATTATAACTAAAATTTAAACCACTTATAAGAACAATGACCAATTTCAATTATGTTACAAAAACCCAACAGAAACACAAAGATCTATTTTTAAATTGATTGAATAAAAAGGTTTTACCTTTTGATTCGTTGTACAAAACCGAACGGATCGAATTTACAAGTTTCGATCGTGATAATACCAATGGATTGGTGACCTTCCATTTATCACCAACAGAAAAATCACGCTTAATATCAATGGTCGGCAGCTAGGGTTCTTGAGAGAAGAGAGATCCAATGGGAGAGAGAGATGGGTGTGAAAAAAATAAATCACAGGTTTTTTTGGAAACGGTTTTTGATATGTGATCTATTTTTATGGGATAATTGAATACCCACTTTGCCCCTAATTTAAACTTTTCCTTTAAATTAAATTACATATATTTTCAAAAGTGCCATTTAGCATTGGTATGATGTACCTTATGTATTATTATGAGTAAAAAGGGTGGTTCTCGCAGTTCTTGCAGATAAAAGTGGTTCTCGTAAGAAAGTTACACCTAGTATGTAATCTAATGACTAATATATACCAAAAGTGCTGAATTAAATATCTAAAGGTAGATCGAAAACGGACAATATACCTGAAAGGACTACTAGGTCTTTAACGCTCAAGCTCCTAGACTTAAACTGTGATTTGAGTGTAGTTATATATGTTGGCAAAAGGAGCTGGCAGCGTGAAACTCTCTGATGCTATCGATACTCTCCCATCTCTTCTCCCTAATGGCACTGGCCAATATGGTCCCTTAATCTGCAAACGAACAAAAAATGCTTTATCAAGACCATTATGCTAGTCTATCGGTTAAAAACCAATTGCATCACCAAAAACCACATATCTCGTTGCGATCGTGTAGCTTTTAGGCCAGTAAATTAACCTCAAGTCCTCAAGTTTGAGGTCTAGAACATGAATGCATGTCTTCATAGTGTAGTAAATGAACATTTCATGCTCATGCCAGTTAACATATAAAGATATGTACCTGCTGAATTGAATCTCGAGCTACTAAAGCTAAGATATCTGCACAAGAGACAACACCAGGACATGCGGCTTCTACAGCAGTTTTAGCAGCATCAATAACTTGAAATCCCCTAAGGGAAAGATTTGGAATTCGAGCTTTCTCCGCTTGGTTATTCTTGGTAGAGTTTAGTAGCACTGAACCATCACATCCCTGCATAAACATCATATATGTTAATTCATGATATACTATATCAAATTATCAATCTTAAATTACAATTATGAGATAGCATATTGATGACGTATAGTCTATATTCGGGTCACGAACCCGAACATTAGACGTCACTAACTCTTAAGCCCATTACGAGTGGGCCACTATGATAACAGTTTGGGCTCACGTGGCCCAAACCCAAAGTTATTTATGGAATAGATATAGGATATCTCCTATTAAGGAGATATATATCGAATATCCGATATCGGCGGACACGCCGAAGAGTGAGGAGCACGAAACCTTATCAGTTTCGTATATGTATATATAGGGCATCACAGCTCTCGTAAAAGGTACAACTTACAACCCTAAAACTCTTCACACAACCCTAAATCGATTACTTACTCTCACGTCGGAGGATAATCGGGGGAAACAATCCCTCGATAAGCCTAACGGTGTCTGTTTGCTCTCTTAGTGCGCAGGTCTCAAAGCATTAAGATCTAATTGGTACGAGAACAGGAACCCAAACAAGGAACGCCCAACTTTTGTATCAACAAGTGGCGCCATCCGTGGGACCCTACACTAAGAACTAGAATGACGAAACACAAAAACTCAAACCAGCGGACTCCGCAGTTGGATAAGACACTTGGTGATCCCAGAGGAGGAACTATCAAGATCTAACCTCTAGGCAGACCTCTGGAACAACCAGTGCGCCTGGTCACCAAGAATCGGGACCACCCCCAATTCCTCCAACGGTAGAGTTGCCTGCAGAAACTACTCAGACCACCACGGTGGTCCCAAATACTGATGAACTCCAGCGCACTCTCTTCAACACTCCCCATCAAACGGCACCCACTGTGGACAACACTGTGCCGCCAGGCGCGCCTAACCGAGATAGGGGGATTAATTTAGAAGAAAATAGCATTGCGCTGGAAGAAGACACTCAGGAGTCGACGTTAAAAAATTTTGTATCCCAAAATTATGAAACGTTAACTAAACTCCTGCAAGAGGAGGCAAGAAGAAGGTTAAGTCAGAACTTACATGCTTGGCTTGACTTTGATGGAACATCCCCACCGCGCTACCTAGAGCGCGAGAACAATGAGAGGCGTACCGATGTCCACGCTAGTGATGTGCGTAGGATTGCGACCACGCAACAGGTTTTACCTCTCAAGGGATCTTGAGAAGCTTGCAATCCCACCAGGAAGTGTACCTGGTCAGTGTAGTATAGTGTAGTGGTAAGTACGGGGGATTGATCGTTCTCTCACAGGGAATAGTGTTCGTTAGGATAGAAAAACTACTCTAATAGGTCTAAAGGTGAAGGAAGATTATTTTTGTATTTTTATATTTTTTGAAAGCAAGTAAAATCTCGGGTTTTGGAGGAATGGGCGGAATTAGTTGCTAGTCAACTAACCCAAAAACTACAATTGCAAGAAAATAAAATAACAAGAAAATAAAAGGTTGTGAAAACTTATATGGAGACAAATGTTTTTACTTAGACTTCCTTACTCCCTAACTACCTTTTACCGGTTAATTGGTGTATGTATTACTTGTGTGGATGACGGGTGTATTCCTTAACAATTCATGGGGTGGCATACATATCTCCCCAATTCTATGAGCTCTTATCTCCTCCTACAACCATGCGTACACATAATCATAAGGATTGTAAACAGTGGCTCATGCGTTAAATACTACCTTAATAACCTAGTATGCCTTAGTTACATGTTTCTTAAGACGTTCAAGCATGTTACCATATAGGAGTATTGCCAGTTTTCTTAAGCCTAACATTGATGAAACATTCATCCCAACAAAGTAATAACACAGCAATCAACTAATAATTAATAGTTAGGTTTCATTAGATCTAAGCAAACACAAGAAAGATCTAGCCTATCATGTTAATCGAAAGACAAGCATAAGATATAATTAACCAACACATAGACATATTGATTAATTTAAGTGAGGATTTATCTTTAATTGAACATGAAGGTTTCAAGGGTGAAAAACCCTTGAAATTACAGCTAAAATCGTCTTAGGGTTTGTACCAAAAGTTCCCCACAAAGTTCCACACTAATGAATGAAAATTAGGAAAATATATATAGATTTTACATTCTGACGGCGTCAGGCTATCGGTTCTGACGCCGTCAGCTCGCCGTCATTAGGGTTCTCGGATGGCCTAGATTTACTTCTGACGCCGTCACCCTTTAAATTGTTCTGGGCCGTCACTCTTTAAGTTAACACCTGACGGCCTACAATCTTTAACACCTGACGCCGTCAGGTGAAAACATCTTGTTTTCTTCATAGGGCGTCTAGTGTAATCTGACTTCACTCTTTTGTCAACGTTGGCTGACGGCGTCACCTTGTGACTCTGACGCCATCAGGTAGGAAATCCAGCTTCTTTTGAGACTTTGTCGTTTTCTTCACTTTTATGCTCCAAAAACGTCCAAATATGCATGTTTTCTAGAATTCTTCTCAAAAGCACCTAAAATGACAAAAGGAACGATTTAGGGCAATATTTGATCATATTTAATCGAATTAGGGCTTAAATGACCCCTTAAAACGGGTACACTTTTTGTCTCATCAAATACCCTTACACTTGAGGTTTGCTTGTCCTCAAGCAAATAAACTTTTATTCCAATCAAAATATGAGTTAGGGGTCATTTAACACAAATATAATAGTAATTACAACAAATAGTCATTCGACCCCCTAATCATAATAAGCACGGAAATCATACACTAGCACCTCACAAATAGTGTTTGGATACTCTCATCTCTCAAGTGTCATAGAATTATATCTCATAAATGAAAACGGAAAATATCTCTCACTACCTGTCATAGCAAATAGATTACCATAGGCTTGGGAGAGGATCAATTACTCCTCCACTAGGCGTAAGCACCTAAGATAAACTATCAAAGAGGGCTTTCAAAAGGGTTGTAATGTAAGGTGTAGGGATATGATAAACACGGTTTGGTTGGAATAAAGGGTATTTTAATGGTGGCGAGTTAATTATCATGATCAAATACATGCACTATACAATGTTGCTAAGCCAAGACTCGACTCAATCTTAAGCTAAAAACAAAATAACAAAAACTTAAAAGAAACATAAAAGAAACGGGATGGTAGTCCGTATGTTTTTTCTACTTTTCTTTTTCTAATTTTTTTGTATTTTTCTTGATTTTTTGATTTTTTTTTCATACACTCTTGCCCTACCATCCAAAACAATACATCATAGGGGAGTTGCATTCCCCTTACACTTGAATCTTTACATAACTTTACAATTACTATTCTAATGACTCGAATTAAGATAATTGAAAAACTTGGAGTACTTTTAAAATATTTAGCACATATGGGGGTAATAATGTTGTTCTTCCCCATTACTCCATTACACTAGTACTTTACCCATGAGTCCCAATCGTCCCAAAACAATATGTACAAGGATATGACTCGACTTAGCAACCATGTAATCGATTAGATAATTAACAAAGGGTTTAACAAATGTTGTCACAATAATGCACTAAAGGTGAGTGCATACAAGGTAGGCTAAGGCGATTTGGGTGTACATTTAAGTGGGGTGTAACAAATTCTCACTTTGAGTAAGATGCTCAAAGGTCGAAACGAAAAGATAGGCTCGGAGGGGTGTACTAGGGGTATCGTGTACCAAAAATGGGTACAACGCAAAGGGTGTGGGAGAATTACTTGACCAATGTAGCCAATGTAATTATAACAAAAACACGGGTGTAAAAACAAAGGGTTAATCCTAATGCCTCTTATCATGTAGTAGATCTAACTACACGAATGTAGTCTCACTTGTGGATTTGAGATGGTCCTAACGCAAGTTCTAGAATCTAAGCGCTACCGGTACACACATCATAGCATCAAAGATGGATGCTTTTCCTACCAATTCTAGGGGTGAACCTCACATATTTGGGGTGGAAATTTTTTTTAGTGGTACGGTTTTGTGCTAGTCATATAATTTCCTATCCATGAGACGCTTATTAAAACCAAAATCTCACTTCTAAATGTTGTAAAAAATTTTAAATTGGCGCTAAAATTACCCTAACAAATATTTCTCTCGGTATTATTACAAATTTACTATCAAACAAACAAAAATCAAGCGCAATTGTATTCTCTAAGGCGTCTTCATTTACCCCCCCTTACACTTAAACCGAACATTTTCCCCAATGTTCAAATAGAAGATGTAAAAGTAAATAAAATGAAAGAATGAAATCAAATACTCCCCTGATTCGTTTGATGTCGATAGTGAGGTAACATGGTTAGATCTTCTTCCAAGAAAGATGAACGCTCAAAGCTTCCCTTCTGAAATATAAATAATTTTCTTTTCCAAAATAACCTGTTAACCTGCGAAAAAGATAAAGGCCAACCTCGCATAAAATCGGCGGTATAATCTATAATAGGATATAATGCTTGTGGAATGAATATTTTTGCAGAATTCCTGGAGATTATAAGTTAGAGGATTAACAAAAACTTTTTATTTCCGGAAGAAAAACAAAACTTTCAAAAATTGCAGAAAAATATTTCCTGACGCCGTCAGGTTGTAACACATGACGCCGTCAGAAATGATCTGACAGAATCCTCATGTTAAGTTTCCGGAAAAATTCTGGAAAAACTAAACCTTACTTCCTGGAATTCCTGCAAAAATTCATTATGACTCGATACAAGCATTTGACTCAAACAAATACTAATATGTATGTTAATTTACATTGTTATGATTCATGCTCATTCGTTCTTATAAACCGATTTAGATTTCCCTTACACTTAGCTTTTGCAAAATACCTTTATATGTAGTTAAGACTAAGTTAAAAACAAAATAAAGCATTTTCACAAGTTAGTTTGAATCATGAATCAATAACAAGAAATATCATACATACGGAACAAATAAAATCAAATAAACAAACAAATAAAACACACAAAGCTTGGGTTGCCTCCGAAGAAGCGCTTTTCTTTATTAACGAGTCTTGTAGCTAGACTCAAAGTCACCGTACATTACGTGACTTCTTCTTTGGTCTCGGTTTCTAGGTCATCCTCTTGTCCGGTTTTATAATCCGGTCCTAACTTCAAACAATCCTTGTAGAAACCGAATATCCTTTCCATGACATAGTCTACTCCCCTAAGTCTATCCTCGTCATTCCTATAGTATACCGCTTGTTTAAGCTCTTTTTCAACGTTTGACAAGCTTTGGAATTGCTCTATCTTATACGGCATTTGGTAGTTCACTTCATCGGTCTCATCCTTAAATTTAACTATCCCTAAGGAAGGTTAATAAGTCATTCTAGAGACCTCAATAAACGGTTTTCCCAAGACTACTTGAGTTAAACTAGCATCGACTATTGGGCGGATATCTTCTACAATCACAAAGTCGGTGACATAGGTGAAGTTCCCTACATAAACCGGTAATCCCCTAACTCTTCCCGTGAAGTTACTAATCCATCCCCTATCGGAGAACACCCTATACCTAAGTTGATTTTTCATTATCAAGTTGTATTGGGCTCTAGTCATGATGTTTATGGGAGATCTAAGGTCGATGTAAGCCTTCCACACATGCAAATGTCCTATGTTGCATGGTATGTTGAGATTAGAAGGGTTGCCCGTTTTGATAATCGGGTTACCTAGGAAGTATGGCGTCTCGGAGTCATCGAATAAATCCTTATGGTATGCCCGTTCTTCTCTAGTTGGTAACTTGTTGAAGTAGTCTTCTCCATCATCTACTTCTTCAATCTTGCTTACCCTACTTTCCTTATCTACCTCGACTTCCTTAACTTCATCCCTAGGTTCATTATTTTCTTTTCTCCTATCAATTGGTCTAATAGTGACAACGTTGACGAAGTGGACATGTTTGGATGAAGAAGGGTCCTTAATTTGGGGTCCGCTATTAGTGGTCCTAGCGTCCTTATGTGGAGGTGATAGCACTTGGTTGGTAAGGGCCTTCAACAAGTTGTCAATCTTATTGGTCATCTCTACTTGTTGTTGATTAAATTCGGATGTGAATTTAGCTATATGAGCTTCTTGAGATGCCATAAAATTGGACATCAATCCTTCAAAGTTATTGGTACTACCATAGTGGTTGGAAGGGTTGTTGTTGAAGGTACGGTTCGAGGAAGGACCGTTGGGTTGAAAACGATTAGGTGGGTTGGAAGAATTATTTTGGGGCACGTTTTGGTTTGACTTCCACCTAAGGTTTGGGTGATTTTTCCATGAGGGGTTGTATGAATCACCGTAAGGGTTTGGCTCGGGTTTGAAAGTGTACCACTTGTCTCCCGCTCCATCGGTACGCGAGGATGCGTAATCCGCAAAAGCTTGTTCGGGGAGTTCCATGCAATCACGAGTGTCGTGGGGACCACTACATAATTCGCACGAGGAAGTGATTTTATTCACTTGGCTTAAAGGTTTAGGAGCCTCGTAGGATTTCATGAGAAACTTGACTTGGTCTTCAAGTTCTATGATCCTACGGTCGGAAGTGCTTGAATTATTCGAAGGCAACGATATTGCCTTGACCGTCTTATTCAAATCACGGGGATCATTCCAACTTTCGTTGTCATATATAGCAAGATCTTCTAGGAGATCCCA
>LBNU01024204.1:186938-224360 GCA_014162995.1 Artemisia annua | reverse complement strand
TATCTTTAGAACAGGCTACGGCCCAACATGGACACTCACGCACTTTAGAAAGTGCCCCAATAAGGATCCATGTATTTTTATTTTCTACCTTATCTAGATAAGTAATGTTTCTCTTTTACAAAAACTTGCAAGTATTAATTCAAATTCGCGGTTTCTAGCTAACTCCGCGACACAATTTCTTTACATTGTTATTTAAATACTATTTATGTTTCAATGTGTTGGTTACATTACCTTTAGCCTACATGGCGTGCATGCACTTACTAATACCCACGTTGGTAAAAGGATGAGTTAACCTACTAAACAACTCGTTGAGTAAGAGGGTTGCAAACCCATCAACATTGGATCACGCATCCTTGTTAAACACCTTGCGCTCAAGACGTTGGCGTGAGTTACTTGCGCACCCCACGATGGATGCGCAATATTGCACACCGTGCGCGTTCAACAATTTGGGAATCAAGACTCTTGATTCCTTAAAATAATAATTGCAGTACGCTGCATACACTTAAAGAACTTCATAGACAACTGCGATTTTTCCTAAGTTATAAATTTCATACACGAATATGATCTTTACTTTATGAACTTCATACATGATTATGATTTTCTATTTTTAGCACGCGTTGGATACTTAGACGTCTTGATACAAAGATATGCAAGTTATGTACAAACTGTGCTCAAAAATACTAACAAAAGAACAAACATAAGTATAAGTACTTGGGAACTATAAAAATGTTAAGTATAAAAGAAATTCTTTTTTATAGACGACCTGTTTATACAAATTTGTTCAAAAGTTCCTAAGTGCATACATATTCAAAAGAGAATATATCAGACAAAAAATTGCTCATACATGGCAAGGCTTAAAAGCTAGATGCACGCCTATGCTGGGAGCTGCTACCACAGTTTGCAGACTCTTTGGCCTCAACGAATCTCTTCAACAACTCAGCATCACTAGAAGAAACTGTTGGCATACTCACTGGTACCCCATCAGTACGAGGAAGATGTGCTGCGCCAATGCCACACAAAATGGCCTTCCCTTGGATGCCCTTCTTCTTCGCAAGCCTAGACGCATGAGCGTCCAAAGATTCCTGCAATGGAACTTCCCTGTCAATGGCAAAAGGGTTGAGGATGTCGCGGGGCTGTGCAAAGATGGGCACATGCAGCTGCGACACATCCGGCTTCAAATAATAATCCGGTTGTGTCTCAGCGCCTTCTACGGAATGCCGCGCCAGCGTCAAACCCTTCATAATGACATCGATGGGGTAATCCTGATCACGCTCCAGCTGCGCAATCCGGGGAAGCTCGATCAGCTTCATCTCTTCCATCGCAGTAACAAGCTCAGCGTAGGTATCGCCCTTGTACTCGGGCACCTCAGAGATAGGCACAGTCAACAGCTTGCGTTCATGAAGCTTCTCCACAGCTTCAGCCTTCCCACGAGCCACCGCGCATTGCACAACCTTCCCAAAGGCCCCTACGACCTCTTGGGATTCCAGGGTGTTAAGCGCAGCCAAACGAAGTCCATGGCTGATCAACCACCTGCGAAAACACCATGGAAGTATTACATATACTAACTTCAAAAACACTTAGATATTCTACGTGTAAACAAAAATAACACAAGGATAGAAGTATTACCTGCGCTCAGCTATGGATGACACCAAGTGGGGGTATAACTCCTCGTCATACTCCAAAGACAGCTTACGCAGCTTCTCCTCCTGCCGATGGAGCAAAACGTCCACTGTTCCACGGAACTCATCTAAGGACGCGAAGAGCTTACCCCTATTCTGCTCCATGTACTTCAACGCCCAGATGCAAGTGGACTTGTACGCACTAAAGTCAGCACGCTCCTTGTCCACTTGAGCCATGAGGGACAACCTCTTATCAGCAAGTCTCCGCGCATATACATCGGCGCGCCCCAACTCTGCTTGGGCACTAGCCAGCTTTGCCTTCAAGCTGGAGATTTCCTCCTCCTTCTGCGCCGCAAGACTACTCTCCCCAGAGTAACTCGCCCTCATCTGCGCAATCAGCCCAGCCTGATGCGCAGCAGCCCGCTGCATCTCCTCCATCAAGTGGTCCAGCGGCTTGGACCCAACTCCCGTCTCCCTCTGTTGAACCTCTTCATCTAGAAAAGGACTCGCGAGGGGCGACGTGCTCCTAGAACGCGTGCCGACATCCCCAGTTGGATCCACACTGCGCAAAAAAACAGACAATTGTCACTTCACAGCAAATACACAACATTTAGCAGGAAAAAATGTGAAAAGATATAAGCGTACTATCACTTACATGGGGGGAGGAGACTTGGGGATTTCCTTCTCCACTCCAGTAGCGGATTCCTCTTTCTCCGACTGCTCAGCAGTAATCTGATGACGCCTTCTCCTAGAGGTGCCTTCACCATCATCACCAGAAGACACTCTCTTGCGGTTCACGCCTTGAAACGCTCCCCCAGTCTCCAAGATGCGCACACTGTCTGACGACTCAGTGCGCGATCCAGAAAGTTCTGGAGACTGTTCCCCCGCAGCTTGTACAGATGGTTCCCTAGGAGGGGCAACACTATGCACTGGTGTAATCTCCAGTGCCACGGAAGGGGACCCCTCAGGCTCATCCTGCGCCATCTGCAGGGTACGCCTAGCGGTGGCCCCCAGAATGGGAGTCTCACCCTCTCTCAGTGGGCGCACCCCCACTGTCACAGCTTTGGGCCTCTCAAGGTTAACAACACCAAACAGGTCCATCTCTGCGCAAAAACAAAATAGAGAAAACGAGTTATATAACTAATTGAAAGAGAAGAACGCTTACACTAAACACGACAGAAAGAACGAAGGACAAGCACCCACCCCGACCATCCTCATCCAAAAACGTGGGAACCTCCGTATCTGGCTGGAAGTAGTTCCGACTGATGCCCACGTGCACCAGGAACTCTTCCGGGTAAGAGTTAATGGGTATGCGGTTCTCATTGATGATATCCGCATGGTCTGTGTTGCACCATCCCTCGAGTGGGCGCTCATCCTTTGGCAAAGAAGCCCGGGTATAGAAGTCGAAGTTAGAAGGAAAGACGTCCGTTGGCCTACGCGCTTGGAAAAGGTGACCCATCCATTTAACCACGTCGTATGATAAAACGCGCGGAATAAATGGACGGTGGGGTTAATCGTTAACAAGCGACAATTGACCTCGAAGTTGGAGATTTTGGCAGCGCCAATACAGTGCAACTGGGAGATGGGGAGCTGATAATAATTGAGAATATCGCTCAGGAACACGAACAGGGGCACGCGTTGATTCGCCCACTCGAAAAAGCACGTATATACCCCCACCTTCCCCATGGGGAAGTCCGCAATGGTGTCATTTGGCCCCGGCACCTCTGGGTGCAGGGCCAATGGAATAAAATAGTCCGAGGTGAACTGCGTAAGCTCCTCCTCGGACATATCGGCGGTAAAATCGTGTAATTGGAGAACCATTTTTTCTAAATCAAGCGCACGCGCTGGTTACCTAAGATATAGAAGATTTTGTTTGAGAAGATATGTCGAAGCTTTGCAAAAGGGGATAAATACGTTTTACTGTGATAATCACAGTAAAAAGGGGAAGGTGGTTATATAGTATTCCACTGACCACAGATGCGCGACACGTGTAACCCACTAACTCAGATCGTGTGGCTGAGAAATGAAACGGTACATGACACGTGGATAGCCTCTCCATTTACCGAGGTACTTTAAGTGAACTTTTTTGGACTAGATACATGTTACATGTCTTTTGGCGGTTTAAATTCGAATTTCTCCCGCGCACGCGTTGGGAATAATTTCGACACGGCTATTAGTCTAGCATCCGCAGGTTTTACCTTACGCACACTAGACTGGGGGGACATGATGACTTATAGTCTATATTCGGGTCACGAACCCGAACATTAGACGTCACTAACACTTAAGCCCATTACGAGTGGGCCACTATGATAACAGTTTGGGCTCACGAGGCCCAAACCCAAAGTTATTTATGGATTAGATATAGGATATCTCCTATTAAGGAGATATATATCGAATATCCGATATCGGCGGACACGTCAAAGAGTGAATTGCACGAAACCTTATCAGTTTCGTATATGTATATATAGGGCATCACAGCTCTCGTAAAAGGTACGACTTACAACCCTAAAACTCTTCACACAACCCTAAATCGATTACTTACTCTCACGCCGGAGGATAATCGGGGGAAACAATCCCTCGATAAGCCTAACGGTGTCTGTTTGCTCTCTTAGTGCCCAGGTCTCAAAGCATTAAGATCTAATTGGTACGAGAACAGGAACCCAAACAAGGAACGCCCAACTTTTGTATCAACACATATATATTAGCAAGTAATTTACTCAGAGCACAGACCCTAACAAAACAATCATGAAAATGCATTCGGAGCAACGGAGCCGCTAGAGAAGGAGCTCGAGAAATGAAATTTGCGGTTGTCCTCTTTACAATTGACTCAGCTCTAGGACACGTCTTTTGATAGAACCCTAACTTTAAGCCCTTGCCTTTGGCGATGTTCAATAGAAGAGCGACTAGCGTAAATTGGAGACCAAGTGTAATGTGTTTTTAGATGGCCATATTGCTTCCACACACGTACACAAAAACTAAGAGATGATTAGGAAGGTGATGAGTGTTTTGAATTTATAGTTGTACGTGAAAATGATAAGTTTTTTTTTTTTTTTTTTTTTTTTTTTTTTTTTTTTTTTTTTTTTTTTTTTAATGTTGAGATCAATGAGCTGTTCCTCAGTTAAATAATAAGCTAATCATTAAGTCGAACCTTTTCTTATTACAATCCAAGGCATAGAGTGGACTTTTAAATGTTAAGTACTTATTTTACGTGCACACGATGTATGAACCTTTCAAGCCTGTAATGGTTCAAGATTCTCCACATCCATCCATGGAATAGAAATAAGAGATAAGTTAATTGCACATGATATATACGTAACATATATAAGTTCTGTTATTTTTTGTTATGAATACAGTTTATATGTATACAATACGAGTAGGGTAGAAATGTACTCAACGTTGATGAATCATGTGTGAACTGTTTGGCTGTATGTTTTTTTTTATGTTAGTTTATACAATATAACAACTAACGCGAATAATAACAAGCCATGCAGCATTCATTCAAATCGTTTAATCACGACATAACTCTTGGCTTGTTTCGATACCTTGAACTCAAACCCATGTTTGTAAGAGGAGATGGTTCGTTGACATTTTTGTAGTGGTTGAAACATGCTAAAATAATAATATCTTGGTTCTTTTGGACCAGTTCCGATGATATATATTATATAGGGATAATTTTAAAAATGACCAAGTTGTCCAATCGTCTAACTTTTAGATTTGAAAATTTTCAAAATGGTCTTTGGGCAACTGCGCAAGCCAACCAGGGGACGCCAAGTGTCCGTTTTTTAGGGCAACTTTTATATTTTTTGGTCAACTTGGTCATTTTTGGAATTATCCCTATTATATACATGTATAATATAGATTGACAATTGGAATTTTATTTTTTTATTTATTTATTTTTATTTTTTTAAGCACCGACCTTGCACCGAATAGAGTTATGAAATCAAAGTATCATATGTCCAAACTAACAAAAATAATGATCGATCACCTCTTAGCAATTGAATCCCAAATGCCTGGTGGAATATCCATCGAGTATGCCAGGTCATTGATCACATACGTACACCCGTCACTGTTCTGTAGAAATAAGATGTGATCCACATTTTTAGAACTAAAAGGCGAAAACCATGTTGCTATTCAAACAAAATATCTCAACTCCTGTCAAAATTAACGGACAAATAAATTAAAATAAATAAATAAAATAATGGACAAATTAATGTAAATGACCACCATTAACATTATTTTATATATATATATATATATATATATATATATATATATATATATATATATATATATATATATATATATATATATATATAATATATTATATATATATAAACATTATTTTTTATTTTTTATTATTATTTTTTTTTTTTGGGTTTGTAAAGAAACAAAATCCAAAATTTAACAACACATTTGCTTCAAATCTCTGATAGCATGGCGGAGCCAGGAATTGTAGCTAGCTAAAGGGGGCACTCAAGTCACCAATGGCTTACAAGTATCTATGGTAGATTAAAAAATTTTAAATGGGTCGGGTCAAGTCGGGTTTGGTTTAATTAGATATGTGATTTGCTGTGCAAGAAATTAGAAACATAATTGCTTCGAGTTTATCTTAAAATGGACCAATTTGACTTGTATTTCATTCTCGTTGATATACATAAATAATTAATAACAATAATACTAGGAGAAAGCGGCCAAAGTTATATTTCGTATTATCAAAAACCATTGGACAACCAAACAATAACAGCCAAAATATATTTTGAATACTTAAAAAATATACCACGGTTAAATAAAAACTAGTTAATTCTAAGAAGTTTAAATATTGCCAAACAATATTTTAGAAATTGCTCATTCAGAGTCAAAAAATAGTCCCTTATTTATATTAATGATGATATATTTAATATCATATACACATGCAAATTTAATTATATTTATGGCTACCCACTCTCAATTCTTGATATTCTTATTTCACGGTTCTCAATATCCACCGTTCTTTTTCACTTTTTTTGGCACTCTTCTACACTTTTTCCTGACGAGATGATCTAGAAAAGAAAGTAGACTCCATTTTTGGTTTTCCATTCTTGTAGTTGAGGGCACTAAAGCTTTTAAATTGACGCCATTTTAACATTTTATAACAAAGCAAGCACATTTTCCTATTAACTTAACCATTCTCCGAAGCATTTTTTGTGGGCCTTTCCCCCACTACTTAAAGCATGCCTCCGCCCTGACATAGATTTTCGCAAACACCGTCATCAAACGAGCCATTGAAATCTCCTTTTGAGCAATGTGTACTTCAAGTTTACTTGAATTTGTTTTGGAAACAACATGAATTTATTCTAATAAACATCAAAACTATAATGGTATACACAAGAGGCTAAACTATGACATCATATATTCCGATCTAGATAGGTTTTTTATGCTGATTTGTAACCAATAAAATGACTTTGTCTAAAATTTTCAGAATATCGGCTTCAGATTCGGCTCCTCAGCTGAGAAATTTTTCTGGTTTCGAGTCTTCCAGATGGCCCAAGCAGCTGTGAAACTGCAAGCCTGATACGACCCGTTAAGGTTGTATTGATAGTAGACACCACTTCAAGCGGGCGCGAGCTCTTTAAGAAGAAGAAAAGATGAACAAATATATTTTATTTGACAAAGCTTGATGATTTCATTGATTGCAATTGCTTAAATAGACACGATGGGATAATCCCTGATAGACACGAACACTTATCCTAAAACGACTCAAACACTTATCCTAATAAAAGATAAAACACATGATAGTTATCCTTGTACCAACAGTAGACGTATCATTCCTCACTTCTTCAAAACCACCTTGCCCTCAAGGTGTTGTCATAAAAAATACTATTAATTCTGGGATCCCAAATTTTGACACGTTTCCTAAACGTTTGTGTTTTCTCTTTGTTAGCATTAAAGATATGTATTAAGTAGTGATGGTCCTTCTCGAACTAGTAACTTTGTGACGTGTCGTAGTTTATGTAATTGAATAGTTAATGAGCTCGTGGATTGGGCTAAGCTAATAGGTTAGTAGCTTAAGTAATGTTAGCCTTATATCTTATGTAATCAACAAGCCCAATCCACTTCATGAACAAGTCCATAGAAAGCCCATGGCAAAGCCCATGTGGCTTATGCTAGGAACTATATAAGCCTCCACACACCTCATTTTTGTGTGTGCTTGAGTGTGTATGTGTGTGTTTCATATAATAAAGTTCTATTCATCTCTTGTTCTCTCTATATACATTCAATATACATAGATACTTAAGTCACCATACGTGCTTATATAACGTGATAGAGTTGATATATTAGGTCCTACAAGTGGTATCAATAGCCAAACAATGTTTTAGAAGTGTGATAAATCATTTTTGTGTTGAATCTTTAGAAGAAAAGGTTGTGTTTTTACCTTCTTTGAAAACCGTACCTCTTTCTTTCAAAAAGGTTTGATTTTTACGTGTTTTGTTGTTAAAGTTGTTGGTTTTATTGAAGATTTAGCGTTCTTAAAGAATTTGCACAAAAGATTTGAATCAAAAACGACAAAACGAGTAACTTTTAGGCGTGTTTAGGTGAAAAATAGTTATAGCGATTTGTTTCTCGCAGTGGATTTCTTCCTAGCGATTTACTTCCCTAGCGATTTGTCAGAAAAAGGACTACGATTTGACTGTTTGTAAAGGACAGATTTGTCTCATTAGTAGCGATTTGCTCAGTGGCGATTTATTCTGTAGCGATTTGTTCAGTAGTGATTTGCTCAGTAGCGATTTGGTCTGTAGCGATTTACTCAGTAGCGATTTGGCTAGTAGCGATTTGCTCAGTAGCGATTTGCTCATAGCGATTTATTCACAGCGTTTTGTCACCTTCTCTTCACAGCGATTTGTCTTCTTTTCTTCAAAACTTCAAACGGTTATAACTTTTGAACCGTAACTCCGTTTTCGACGAATTACCTATCAAAACGACCGTGAGATCGAGGAGAATGACACGTTACCCAACCTTCGAAGTCCAAATCCTCTCCGAAAAGAAGTTATCGACATTTTAAGTTTTTTAGACCTAATTTTCACCACAACAACTTACCTTACCCAACAACAAACACAACTCCTACTTCGTTGAAACGATCCAAGATCAAATTTATCATACATAACTTCATCGATGGCAACTCAGCAAGATATTCATGCAGCAGGAGCTGAAAACCAACCTCCCATGCTGTCAAAGGGTGGTTACTCACAATGGGATAGTCGTATGATGCGCTATCTTAAGAGCAAACCAAATGGAAAGCTTCTTATCAATTCCATTTTGGAAGGACCCTTAAAACCACGACAAATACTAGACCCTGGTGATCCTAATGGAACCCCCCAGTACAACCATTCTACAGAGATCAGACTGAGGCTGACTACACTGAGGAAGACAGACAACAAATTGCAGCTGATGATCAGGCATTTCATCTCGTCGTTCTTGGTTTACCAAAAACAACTTATGCAACTGTTGACAGTGAAGGAAGTGCTCATGCAATCTGGGAAAGAGTCAAAGGTTAATGTACGGAACAGACATCGGGAAACAGGAAATGGAAACACAATTGCTCAAGGAACTACGCAAGTTTACTTCAATTCCTGGTGAATCCATAGAGTCGTACTATCTCCGGTTCTGTAAGATAATGATTGACTTATCCAGACACAACCTCTCACAGAAGAACATTGCTAACAACACCAATTTTCTGAATGAGTTATAACCTGAATGGGGTAGATACGTCACTATCGTTTATCAGACAAAGAACTTGCATGAAGTTACCTATGATCAGCTGTATGATTTTTTGAAGCAGAATCAAGCTGAGGCAAATGAAGTAAGGGCTGAATTACTAGCTAAAAAGCATGATCCTCTCGCACTCATTGCTCAAACACCAACACCTTTACCAGTGAACATACAACATCAACCATCATCATCTTCCACTCACAACTACATGCAACAACAATACATTCCACAACATCAAACTGTTGTAATCCCACAACAACAATTCTACCCACAGCAACAACAAGTTATTCCGCAACAACAATATCTACAATTCCAAGAACCAGAGTTCACTGACAATGATGAATCTACTGCTGCTTTGACACAAGCATTTGCTCTTCTAACAAAGGCATTCCAAGGATGCTATTCAACACCAACAAACAACAACCAAAGGATTTCATCAAACACTCGCAACAGGCAGATTGCTCAGCCGAGTTTCAATATGGGTAACGGAGGCCAAATGGTTGGAGTTATTGGGAATCAGCAAGGATATGCTACTGGATTTCACATGGGTAATCAGAATATGCAGAATCAGTTATGCAGGGAATCAGATGGGTCAGTATGCAGGGAATCAGATGGGTCAGTTTGTTGGAAATCAGAGCGGTCAGAATGTTGGGAATCAGACAGTGGGTAATCAGATTGGAAATGTTGCAGCTCCGATTGTAGGGAATTATGGAAATGTGAATCAGGGAAATCTGGTAAAGTGTTTCAACTGTCAGGGTGTAGGTCATATGGCAAGGAACTGTCCCACAAAGCCAACGAAGAAAGATCCAGAGTACTTGCAGAAAGCATTGATGTTGGCTCAGAAGGAGAAAGCAGGATTCCAGTTGAATGCTGAGGAAAATGATTTCATGGCACTTATGGATGAAATGGAAGACAGAGAGGATATGAATGCGAACTGCATCTTTATGGCAAATCTTCAGGAGGCTAAGTACGACACAGATTCTGACACACCTCCTGTCTATGATACCAATGCAGTATCTGAGGTACCAATCGACAATACATGCAACAATAATGATATATTTGATATGTCCCCTCATGAGGAACAACATTTTGAGACTCTAGCACTCACTTATGATACATACCTGGACACGCCGAGTTGTAGCAATATTAATTCGGCAACTCCCGATATGAATCATAGTGGAGGCTTAGTTTCATAGCATGCTGAAAATGATGAGGAAACACGTGCTTTATTTTAATCATTGTTTAACAATTGTAGTATTGAAATTGAGAAAGTGAAAAAGGTCAATCGCGAAGTTAAGGCTGTGAATGAGAAATTGACCGCTGAGCTTGACAAATACAAGGAAAATGAAAAAATTTCAAATTGATACAAAACGCAAGTCAGAATTTGAAATTGGTTATAAGAAGTTACTTGTTAAAGATAGGGAATTGCAAAACAAATTTGATAATCTTCAAATTAGTTCAACAAAAACCATTAACTCTTTAAAACGGAAAATTTCTGAATTAACAAATCAGCTTTCAAAACAAAAATCAGCTTATACCAATCTTGAAAAAGAAAGGGATAAGTTGAAAAAGGACTTTGCAAAGAAAGAAGATAAACTTTTGGATGAAATCATAGAGTCAGAACATATGATAGAAAAACTTGAAAACTTGTTGGTTAAAACGGGTCATTCAGCTCAAATAATTCATATGATTACTAATCAAACTGATCCGATTGACCATACAAAACACAAAATGGCTCTAGGTAACAAAACTCCTTGTAATCTCAAGAAAGCTCAAGAAGAACAGAATACTTTGTATAATGGAAATATTTTGTTTACTAAGCATGATCCTCCTATTGTTCGTGATTATGTGGATACGATGAAACTGGTCGAAGAGAGCATAACTATAATGAAACAAAAGAATCCATATTTGAAACCAATTGATTATAACAAACTGAACAAACTTTCTGGAATTACCTTTGTTCCACAAAAACAAGCATATAAGCTTTCCAAAAGCCCCGGAATTTCAAAACAAGTTTCTAAACCTGCTGTTGTTTCCAAATCTCTTTCAAAAATGGAATAGATGTCTTCAAACAATACTTTTAACACAAGTGCTGCCAGAGGATATCTTGATGATCTTAAAACCAGAATTGGGCAACTTAAAACGTCTTTAGAATCTAAAATGAAACTAAATGAGATCAATTGAAATTCCACGGTTCATTTACAGCTAAAAAAGATTCTTGAAAATGGATTAGCTCCTCAAATTAATAACCATGCTCGTGTTATTCATTTTGAAAATGCATTTTTAACTGAAACAGCTGACTTTGTCAAGGATCATAAATCCCTGATAAAGAAGGCAAATAAATCTTTTGAGTAGATAAATGTTTTGGAAAATTTAAATGATTATCTCTTAGAAGCAGTTCTGTCTACTGATATTATGTCTATCATTCTACAAACATGACTAATTGGGATACTGTGTATTTAGAATTGAATAAGGCGTAATAGGTAAGCAGTAACACCAAAAATATTTTATTTTTCGTATTTAGGTTTTTATTTTAGTTCTTACCCCGTTTTCAATGACAAGAAAAACAAAACCTGACCTTGCCACACCATTTAACGAACCTGAACGCGAATTTCACTCTCGAAGAAAAATGTCTAAATCTAAAACAATAATTGAAAATACTTCGTCTCAATTCTGACATTTTCACTGAACATAATACTTAGAATCTTCTTTACAAGCTATTTGAAGAAGAAGTAACTCCTGAATCCATTGAAAAATATATGAATCGTGTTCGTAACAAAAAACCTCGAATTGTGAGGCCAACTTTTTGTAAGACAATTGAGTTTGAGTTAGGAAGCCAAATCCTCAAGGAAATTAGGAAGAACACTTTCAGTGGGACGACTCGGAGGACGCTAACGAACACATTGAAAGAGTACTTGAGATGTTCGACCTTTTTCATGAACCACATATAACAGAGGATCATATCCTGCTTCGGATCTTTCCTATGACTTTGGCTAGCATGGCTCATCGTTGGGCTAAGTATTTGCCATCTGGAAGTGTAGTTACATGGAAAAACTTCAAAGCCAAATTTTAAATAAACATTTCCCACCGCCTCTTATCTCGCAACGAATAAGAGAAATCCATAACTTCCGAAAAGCGGTTGATGAAACTCTATATAACGCCTGGGAAAGATATAATCTTCTCCTTCGAAAGTGTCCCTGACATAATCTCTGCGATTCACAAATTGTCATCACTTTTTACAAAGGAATTAACGTCCGCACACGAAACTTGATTAATTTTCAAGGACCAATTCCTTGGATGACTGCAAATGCTGCCAGAAAAGCAATACAGGAAATGGTTGACCTTTCTCGAATCTGGCACGAGGAGACCCCAAGAGAAAAGGAGAAAGAAGAAATAGCCTCCATAACGTTTCAACTAAGCAAACTGGAAAAGGAAGTGGAAAGAACGTCTAACAATAAACCAAATGCGAATAATAACATCACTGTTAATCTGAACACCGATCCTTCTTTTCACAAAGAGCGTATGAGTGTTCTTGAGAGCACTCTTAAAAATTCATCGAGCAATCAGCCCAAAAACATGCAGAAAGTTTCGAGATGGTACAAGAATTTAAAAACTCTAGTGAAACAATTTTTAAAGAACAAGGAGCTGCAATAGTCAGGATTGAAAAAGAAATTAATCAATTAACACAAATTATCCGCAAGCGATCCTGATTATCTTAAGGCTATTACAACTAGAAGCGGATTAGCCACTAAACCACCACCTTACCCTGTTGAAAATCAAAACTCGATACCTACGGTTGTCAATGTGAATCCTGAAGAGGAAGAGTAATTAAAGACTTCCAAGAGTCTGAAAAGCTACCTAAGCACAAACCCCATCCGAAACCATATAGCCTCTCCAGTGCCTTATCATGGTCGTTTAAAAAAAGGGAAGGATGAGGCATTACAAAAGAAGCTCCTCAAAAGTTGAGGCAGTTGCATATCAAAATTCCTTTTGTTGAGGCATTAATTCAAATGCCCAAGTATGCTAAATATTTAAAAGACCTCTTAATTAACTAACAAGACTACACTTGAGGAGGCATCCAAAATCGTCATGAATGAAAAATGCTCAGACGTCCTTCTAAACAAACTCCCTTCTAAGGAGAAAGATCCAGGAAGTTTCACTATTCCTTGTCGTATTGGAGAACTGTCAATCAATACGCTCTAGCTGACGGTGTCACGACCAGAAATGTGAAGAGCGACGGCCTCACAAAACGCCGTCACCAAACACCATTTAAGATTAAATAATAAATTTGATTCCAAATCTAGCATCATGGTTAATTGACCAAAAAGCCATGCATCGGACTCTCCTTATTAAATCAAATCACACCTCAACTCGATCATTAGTTGATTAAACCAAACGGGAATAAACTAACCGAAAGTCAAGAACATATAAATCATCTGTCGAATTAATAAACACACGTACGTACGCAAGATAAATGCGTCTATAAATATTTTTTTTAACACAAAATGCAAGATGCACGTTATAAATCAATAGTGTGTCAGTGTGTCACCTATATACATACCTATACGCTTGTGGTATCGAAGATGTATCAAATGTGGCTTATTATTAGCCAACTCGTCGTCAATGCATATATCAAATACCACAAGATATTACTGAAAAAGATCACTATTTTGTAACTTTTTCATTATATTTAGCAATTAAATTAATTTGTAAAAATCACATCAATAAATCAACTTTTTTACAATATAAAATATTACGAAGTACCATACAAGATTAAATAAAAAAAAATTGATTCCAAATCGAGCATCATGGTCAATTAACCAAAAAGCCTTGCATTGGACTCTCCTTATTAAATCAAATCACACTACAACTCGATCATTAGTTGATTAAAGCACAATGCTTCCTGATTTCACCATTCTTTCCTGTAAGAACTCCGATTTTACCCATTTTAACCATTGAATCGCTGAAATCTTTGAAGAATGTAGCTCCATGAGATTTTGCTTGAAGCTTGACATAAGCACTTGTTTGCTTGTCATTTAGAAGAGCAGCATCTGATTCAAACAAGCCTCTTCTTTTCGATACGATAGTGTAGTAATCTTCATCAAAAGTTTTGACACTCCCTGGATCCATTTCAAGAAGTGTGGTTGTGTCGGTAGGCTTGCATTTACTTTTCAAATGAGGTACATACTTTGGGTCTAGAGTTGGGTCAGTGTCGCCTTTGCCAGTAAAATTGTATAATCGGGATGCGATGGTAGAACAGTGAGAAACTCCCACAGTGTGTCCTCCTATGTAAAGAGATGAAACTTTAAATGTTAGAGAAGTTCATTGACGATCCATTATCTCTCGAACTCGTAAATTTTCAATTCTTCTAATGTAAATGTTCGAGATATAATAGGTTCAGTTATGATATATGGTCGCTGTATTTATAATCCTCCTCTAGAGAAATATTAATTTGATTAGATATGATTAAAAATAGTCATCTAGTATGTAATCTAATGACTAATATATACCAAAAGTGCTGAATTAAATATCTAAAGGTAGATCGAAAACGGACAATATACCTGAAAGGACTACTAGGTCTTTAACGCTCAAGCCCCTAGACTTAAACTGTGATTTTAGTGTAGTTATGTTGGCAAAAGGAGCTGGCAGCGTGAAACTCTCTGATGCTATCGATACTCTTCCATCTCTTCTCCCTAATGGCACTGGCCAATATGGTCCCTTAATCTGCAAACGATCAAAAAAGGCTTTATCAAGACCATTATGCTAGGCTATCGGTTACAAACCAATTGCATCACTAAAATCCACATATCTTGTTGCCATCGTGTAGTTTTTAGGCCAGCAAATTAACCTCAAGTCCTCAAGTTTGAGGGTTTGAGTATCTAGAACATGAATGCATGTCTTCATAGTGTAGTAAATGAACATTTCATGCTCATACCAGTTAACATATAAAGATATGTACCTGCTGAATTGAATCTCGAGCTACTAAAGCTAAGATATCTGCACAAGAGACAACACCAGGACATGCGGCTTCTACAGCAGTTTTAGCAGCATCAATAACTTGAAATCCCCTAAGGGAAAGATTTGGAATTCCAGCTTTCTCCGCTTGGTTATTCTTGGTAGAGTTTAGTAGCACTGAACCATCACATCCCTGCACAAACATCATATGTGTTAATTCATGATATACTATATCAAATTATCAATCTTAAATTACAATTATGGGATATCATATATATTAGCAAGTAATGTACTCAGAGCACAGACCCTAACAAAACAATCATGAAAATGCATTCGGAGCAACGGAGCCGCTAGAGAAGGAGCTCGAGAAATGAAATTTGCGGTTGTCCTCTTTACAATTGACTCAGCTCTAGGACACGTCTTTTGATAGAACCCTAACTTTAAGCCCTTGCCATTGGCGATGTTCAATAGAAGAGCGACTAGCATAAATTGGATACCAAGTGTAATGTGTTTTTGGATGGCCATATTGCTTCCACACACGTACACAAAAACTAAGAGATGATTAGGAAGGTGATGAGTGCCTTGAATTTATAGTCGTACGTGAAGATGATAAGGTTTTATTTCAATGTTTAGATCAATGAGCTGTTCTTTAGTTAAATAATAAGCTAATCATTAAGTCGAACCTTTTCTTATTACAATCAAAGGCATAGAGTGGACTTTTAAATTTTAAGTATTTATTTTACGTGTACACGATGTATGAACCTTTCAAGCCTGTAATGGTTCAAGATTCTCCACATCCATGGAAGCCTTTAGAATTAAGAGATAAGTTAATCGCGCATGATATATATGTAACATAAGTTATGTTATTTTTGTTATGAATACAGTTTATATGTATACAATACGAGTAGGGTGCAAATGTACTCAACGTTGATGAATCATGCGTGAACTGTTTGGCTGTATATGTTAGTTTATACAATACTATTATTAACATGGACTAGATTTTTATGTTCAATAAACACAAAATACCAGATACGAACAAAAGGTTTGTTCATTCATTTGCATCTGTAAGTGCTTGATAAGCCGTATCTTATGCTCGTTGATCATCTTAATGAACGATATACATGTACAACCTCATTTTCTTGATGAACGATTACAAAAATAGAAATCCATTCGTTTAGTCTTTCATTTGTACGGTTAAACATATAACAAACTAACACGAATAATAACAAGCCATGCAGTGTTCATTCAAATCGTTTAATCACGACATAACTCTTGGCTTGTTTCGATACCATGAACACAAACCCATGTCTGTAAGAGGAGATAGTTTGTTCGTTGACATTTTTGTAGTGGTTGAAACATGCTAAAAGAATAATATCTTGGTTCTTTTGGACCAGTTCCGATAATATATATTATATACATGTAGTAATATAGATTGACAATTGGACCAATTGCTGTTGCTAATTTTTTTTTTTCTTTTATTAACATGTTGGTGTTTTTTAAGCACTTAACTTGCACCGAATAGAGTTATGAAATCAAAGTATCAGATGTCCATGTTAGTCGTATTCTTTACAGAGTCCATTAGTTGTTTATGTGGGCTACGGCCCGATAGTATTATGTGCTAGGGTTATGTGTCTATATATTGTAAACATCGGTTATTATCAACACTAGTACAAACAGGCCATCTCCCGACGACCAAAAAAACATAGTGCCGAAGTCATGACGTCGGTAAGTAGTGGATGCCGACGAAATCATGTCGGCCGTTATTAGTCGAGAATGCCTCGTCGGCACTTACTGTTCCGATGACAATTACCGACGCACGTGTGGGACCCACAACCATTTCAGTCAACCAAAATTTTCATTCGACAAGAAATTTACCGGCGCAATGTCGTCGGGATTTTAACGTTAATTAATTACGTAATTAACAATCCGGTCAACGGAGTCAAGTGGCCTTTAATTTATACCGACGAAATGTCGCCGGTAATAAAAGGATATCAAGAAAAAAAAATTAAAAACAGCAGCAGTGGTCCGGCAGTGGTGGTCCGGCAGCAGCAGTGGTTTTTGCGTGGTCTCTGTTACACAAACAAAAACAACCACAAACACAAGTCATTTATAAATCAACACAAATTCAAATCTATATAAAAAAAACATTTATAAATAACACAAATAATCTATATATATATAAAAACAAATCTATATAAAAAAACATTTACCCACCTTTAATGAGATGAGATGAGTGGTGGTCGGCAGACGAGACGGCTGCAGGTGGTGGTGGTCAGTAGCGACGGCGAGCGGTGGTACTACACAAACAAAATTTAACCACAAACATAAACACAAATTAACAAACTCAAACACAAATCTATATAAACAACAATAAACAAAAATTAAAGAATAAAATGTTAAATTTACCTTTTGTTTCATGTGGTGGTGGTGGTGGGTCCACGACGGCATCAGTGAACGGCGGGCGATGGCTGTGAGAAAGTAAATAAAATCATAAACCAAATCAAATTCATAAACAAATTAAAAATAAAATCCATACCATGAAAACAAACTAAAAACACAAACCAAATAAAAAAAACAAGCCAAACTAAACAGGTGGTGCGATGGTGACAGTGATGGTGTCGGTGGTGGTGTGGTGGAGACAGTGGTGTAGTGAAAGAGAGGTGGTGAATGAGATAGAAGTGATGTGTGGAGTGTAGATCTAGTTTTGGTGAATGAGATAAAAGTGAAAGAAGATGTGGTGAATGAGATAAAGGAGGTGGGATTTGTTTGAATTTGGTGAAATTTTGATGAAAATTTTTGGTGAATTAGGCGGGCATATTTGACTACTGGTGAAATTTTTAGTACAAAGTTTATAGCGACGACATGTCGTCGGGAAATAATAGAATCTTATGTCGTTTTGTGATAATTTGACGGGATAGTGAAAACTTTTATAAAATTAAATCAATTTATTTAGTATAAATACTTTATTTAATAGATGATTAAAATTAAAATTAAATACTTTTACAAAATTAACTAATTTAACTTAATATAAATATTTTTATTTAATATATAATTAAAATTAAATACTTTTATAAATTAACTAATTTAATTAAATAAAAAAAACTTTTATTTAATGTATAATTAAAATTAAATAATTTTTTAAAATTAAATAATTTTGTAAAATTAACTAATTTAATTTAATATAAATACTTTTATTTAATATATAGTTAAAATTAAATATTTGATATAATATATAAATTAAATATTTTATTTAATATATAATTAAAATTAAATATTTTATATTTAATATATAATAAAAATTAAACGGATGAGTCGATATATTATGGATATACATAACATGTTATAGGGATGAGTCGAGATGTTATAGATATCCATAACATGTTAAACGATGAGTCGATATGTTATCGATATACATAACATGTTAAACAGATGAGTCGAGTTGTTATGGATATACATAACATGTTAAACGGATGAGCTGAGATGTTATGAATATTCATAACATGTTAAACGGATGAGTCGATATGTTATGGATATATACATCATGTTAAACGGATGAGTCGAGTTGTTATGGTTATTCATAACATGTTAAACGGATGAGTTGATATGTTATGGATATACATAACATGTAAAACGGATGAGCCGAGATGTTATAGATATCCATAACATGTTAAACGATGAGTCGATATGTTATGGATATATATAACATGTTAAACGGATGAGTCGAGTTGCTATGGATATCCATGACATGTTAAACGGATGAGTCGATATGTTATGGATATACATAACATGTTAAACGGATGGGTCGAGTTGTTATGTATATACATAACATGTTAAACGGATGAGCTAAGATGTTATGGATATTCATAACATGTTAAACGGATGAGTCGATATGTTATGGATATACACATCATGTTAAACGGATGAGTCGAATTGTTATGGATATCCATGACATGTTAAACGGATGAGTCGATATGTTATGGTTATACATAACATGTTAAACGGATGAGTCGAGATGTTATAGATATCCATAACATGTTAAACGATGAGTCGATATGTTGTGGATATATATAACATGTTAAACGTTTGAGTCGATATGTAATGGATATACATAACATGTTAAACGGATGAGTCGAGATGTTATGGATATCCATGACATGATAAATGGATGATTCGATATGTTATGGACATGCATAACATGTTAAACGATGAGCCGATATATTTGAACTTTTATCAATCTGTAATATAATTTGTACGCTTTATTAATGTTGGAAGCTTATCGACTTGTAATGTAATTCCGTATTCCTTAATATTTGAAAGTTTATCAATTTGTAATATAAGTCGTATGTACAGATTTTATCTCATATTTTATGTTGTTTTTATTGGTGAAATCATGTGAACACTAAGCTTAATTAACACTAAGCTAATACAAGATTATACCGACGTCATGTCGTCGGTATATAACAAAACACAAACGTAATTAACGCTAATCAAACACTAATCGCCCAAAAAATTATATGGTTTTTGGTCCCGACGACATGTCGTAGGGATTTAAAAGGCGGGAAAAAATACCGCCCAAAAAATGGGTGAAATGTTGAAAGTCAAATTTGGCTAATAAAATGCCGACGACATGTCGTCTACATTTTGTTTGGTAAAAAATTCAACGCACTGAAGCCTCGGTCAAGCGTTTTTTTTGTCGTTTAGTGTAAAATGCCGACGCCATTTTGTCGTCGGGATTTTTCTCGTAGCCAGTTCTACTTTTTCTAGTAGTGCAATACACAAAACCATGAAGGATTCTAAAGTGTTTCGTGTATTGATAATAACCGATATTTACAATATATAGACACATAACCCTAGCACATAATACTATCAGGCCGTAGCCCACATAAACAACTAATGGACTCTGTAAAGAATACGACTAACAGTCCAAACTAACAAAAATAATGATCGATCACCTCTTAGCAATTGAATCCCACATGCTTGGTGGAATATCCATCGAGTATGCCAGGTCATTACAGATGATCACATACGTACACCCGTCGGTATTATGTAAAAATAAGATGTGATCCATGCTTTTAGAACAAAAAGGCGAAAACCATGTCGCTATTCAAACAAAATATCTCAACTGCTGTCAAATTTAACGGAAAATAAATTAAAATAAATAAATAAATAAAATAACGGACAAATTAATGTAAATGACCACCATTAACCATCAGACATTTACATGCAACTAAGGAGTGATCAGACCTTTAGTTGAACAACGAAAAATAGAGAATTACAATCAATGTCTCTTTTATGTATCTCGATTAACACAGAATTTGAGTGCCATATATATACATCAAGGGGATTTTTACATATAGAATTTGAGTTCTATGTATCTAGAAGCTTATAACACTAGTAACACAATGCTAGTATATACAAAGACAGAATTCCCATTTTTGTAAACAAAACTAGGTCAATTTTTAATTGTGTCAAACTAAAAACCGCATTTGCTGGAACATAAGTGTTTTATTGGTGTTAATCATAGACATAAGGGAAATGTTTAGCATGTAAGATAATGATAAAACCCGTAGGTATAACTTTATTAATAACCACTATATATAATAGTGAAACCATAATACCCAAAACCCACAATCCGGGCTTGGGCCTAATTATCCACTACTAGCAGTCTCAGCCTTAAAAATTCAATATATATGAATATATTTATTGATATTGATATCAAACCTAAATGCATACTTGTCTATTTTAGTGTAGTATAATATCGCTCTAAAGAAGTGTAGTAGGAATACAACAATAGCGCTATTTGTTCATTACTGTCAATTATAGCTTTTGTCTTATATATAACGCTACTAACCTACATACAATCTATACTATAACAGAAAACAACAAATTTATATGAATACACGATAATTGTACAAGCATCCAGTATCTCAACTCATAATAATTCTGAGATTTCAACACAGAGCTACTCAGCTATATATTAACGTTATTCAATACGAGCTCTCTTATTGGACTACCGTCAATTAAATCCAACTCACACGCTATAGCATTAGTTAACATCTTTGAAGGGACAAAAAAGAAACTAATTATCATACCAACACTTCAGGGCATAGCTATATAGTAATTACTAAAGCACAAGTTCTGATCGATTTCACCAGCTAAGAAAGACCGGACATATCAGTAACACAATCAGTTATACCATTTTAACCATTGACTTTGAAAAATCATTAAAGAATGTGTACCCAAATGACTTTGATTGAAGCTTGACATATGCACTTGTTTGCTTGTCATTTAGAAGAGCGGCATCTGACTGAAACAACCCTCTCTTTCTTAAGACAACAGTGTAGTAATCCTCATCGAACGATCTGGGAGTCCTATCCATCGCAAGGACTGAAGTTGTGTCTGTAGGAGAGCATATACTTTTCAACTGAGGAATAAACTTGGGGTCTAGGGATGGGTCAGTGTCGCCTTTCCCCGTAAAGTTGTACAACCGGTTCACAATGACAGGACAGTGAGAAACACCAACAGTATGTCCTCCTATTTGAAAAAGTAAAACATAAAATGTTAAGAGGGGTTTGTTGACAACCCTCGTTTGAACACACTGTCTCAATATGATCGAGGGTATTATATGGTTGTAGGAAATCCCATCCAACATGGTTTATATGCTTAGTTACCTATGCTAAAAATGAACGCTGTATTCATAAACCAACCGTGCTTTTCTACACCTTCTGAAGTACACTATATATTGATTTATTAGGAGGTTTGAAAAACTTTACAAGAATATAGTGTAATTAGGATTAAGAGAGTTGTAGCCAATATTCTTAACTCTACTCTATGAGTTAATTTATATGACTGTACCTTTTGCAATGTTCTGTTTCTACACCGTTTCTTCTTTCGAGATATTTTGATGTGTAAACACAACTAAAAATTTTAGGAAAACCTAAACTGGCTTTGTACTTAATTGTATACTGTAAACTGGTTTTTGATGTATTCTGAAATAACCAAATCAATTTAGGATTCAAAATCTAATATGTATGGTAATTCGGTTAAATATTAAGATAATATATCTTGAACATAATAGATTGTGAATACCAAATTATGAAGGCTAAAAGGTGACAGTAAGTACCTGAAAGAACCACCAAGTCTTTAGTATTCAGGCCCTTGGAGGCAAAATTAGCTTTGAGTTCAGTAATGTTTGCAAAAGGAGAAGGTAACGAAGTTAAAGCCTCATTTGCAATCGACACTCTTCCATCTCTTCTCCCTAAAGGCACTGGCCAAAATGGTCCCTTAATCTGCAAAATTGATTAAAAAAAATTATGTTTTTGTCAAATGGAATATAATGTAATGTTCAACAACACCATTAATTATTATTTTTCCTTACATTATTAATCTACATAACAATATAGAGTTCTCAATTTCACATGACTGTCTTTGGCCTTAGGGTACCTTCTGTGCAAATTAAAAAGTTGTCAACCCAAGGGTTTATGGGTTCAAGCTTTTTTATGAAAAGACATAACTATCAATTTCTCTACACATTCTCTCGGTCATATTAACAGATTTAAAAAAACGGGTCGTTAAAAGTTGGCCTTGAGATGTATATTTTCCGGGGATATATATTTATATACCATTACGCTTATAAAATGTGAGGAACTTGGATTCAACTCTAAATTAAAGTGGTGGAAGAATTGCCTAGACTTCAAAACTTTAAATCTCCTCATTTCTTTCACTAATATTGACAAAAGCTTGATAGACTTTTTTGCATTAACAATCAGGATTAAAGTTCTAGAATATTCTAGATTTGTCTTAATTAAGCGACATGTTTACTTTATAATGCAACTGTATTGAATGACTAGTACCTGGTAGATAGCATCTCGAGCTACTAAAGCTAAGATATCTGCACAAGAAACAACACCAGGACATGCAGCTTCTAGAGCAGTTTTTGCAGCATCAACAACTTGAAATCCTCTTAGTGTTAAATTAGGGATTCCTTCTTTCTCTGCTTGATTATTCGCTGTAGAGTTTAGTAGTACAGAACCGTCACATCCCTGCAGAATCTCAGCATATTTCAGTTAATGACTTAAAATTGTTCATAAATCACAAAGAAAGTGTTATTAAATCAAATAAAAGATGGTGAATGTTACTGCACGAACCCTAACAAAACAATCATGAAAGTGCATTCGGAGCAAACCAGCAGCAAGAGAAGGAGCTCGGTGAATGTAGTTTGCTGTTGTCTTCCAGACAATGGCTTCAACTCTCGGACAAGTGTGTCTATAGAATCCTAGCTCCAAACCTTTGCCATTGGCTATGTCAAAAACAAGAGCAATTAGCAGAAGCTGGAGGACAGCTATAAGTTGCTTTTGGATTGCCATATTGCTTAGCTAACAAATACACAAAGAAGAAGTGATGATTTGGAAACTCAGGAGAGTTTCCAATTTATAGTTATGAAAATGAGAAAGTCACCTTTGAATGCTTCCATCAGTGAGCTGTTTCAGAGCTAATTTATCAACAAATTGTTATTACAAGCCTTTTTGCTTTATGGGCGTCCATATATTTTGTGTTGACTTTTAATCCTCTCATTATTTGTTGTAATATCTTGCACGACATCTGAAGTTTTCTAGCTCCTAAAGCCTTCTAAATTTGCTATTATTATAGGAATCTTGTTAATTTCATAAACAAACAACATAAAGTATCTAAATAGTATTCTTTTCTTAAGCGTAAATGTTTATCTAAAAAATTAGGCTATGCTAGACATAAACACCCGAACTGTGATAACATAACTAAACATGGAGATAACACCCAAGTTCTTTTGACAAGCATATCGAGTTATCTAGATTGAGTTCATGAAAATATGTCTAATATAATGATATCTTAGCTTTGAAATGGTGTCATAAAATAGATAGGCAGTTACTGGAAGCACGAAGGCTTCAACTTGGTTGTTTTATAATCTACTTACCTAACATTTTAACCAAGTTGAATATAATCTAAAGGAACAAAGATCATGTGTCGTGTTTATTCCTGATCAAAGGTTATTATTATTATATAATGTTTTTTATGCTATATATAAAATAATGTATTTTCCACATAAATGCCCTTTCGCTCTTATTGAACCCTGCTGATCATTCTCGTATGCATCTGGTCATGCTCCAAGCACCAACGTGAAATCGGTTTGCCATTGTCAACCTCGATAGTAATACGCATTGATATCAAACAGATTTAACCTTTTTTGATCAGTCCCAAGTAAAACTATAATTACATGTCGTGGGTTATTTTTATATGAACATCATTTGCATTGTTAAAACTGCCATGGGCATAACAGGGTTGCATTATATCTTTCTCAAATAAACAACATTTAAGTTACAAGGCTGTGTCTCATTATCTGAAATAGTCATGTACCAAATGATATTTCCATACGGGGTTGATTAATTTTGTTCCTCCAGCAAATATATATAGCATTGCTATTAACATATGTTCTATTTGCAGAATCTCAAATGTAACATTGCTATTTTTTTGGGTTGAGGATGGCTCGTGCTTATGAAAGTTATCTTATGGAGTTTGTAAGTGTTATGCAGATCATACTTGAACATATTTACCATGAGGGCCAATCATTATTTATTTGTTACTGTTGGATAAACCTCGACAACAAACCCGAAGTTGGATCGCGGAAAGCTAGATCGCGAGTTGTATAGAGCACAAGTAGCAAACATGAAAGACTACAAAGAAATCGACAAGAATATATGCACACGTTATTCTTCTTACTCGAATTGTAAGCTTTATTGGTTCTAATAAAGCGACATTGAAGACGGATGTCGACAAGAAAGCACACAGTGCCTTACTCTTGTGCTTGGATAACAAGTTGATGGAAGTCAACAAAAAAATTATGCTGCGGGAGTTTGGTTAAAGTTGGAAACTTTGTATATGACAAAGTCTTTAGCCAATAAATTGTACTTGAAGAAGAAGCTGTTCACTTTCTACATGCATTCAAGTAAAAAAATTTCTAAACATATAGATGAGTTTAATAAGTTGATCGGTGACTTGGCGAACATAGACGTTGATATTGAGAATGAAGATCAGGCAATCATGTTACTTACATCATTACCACCATCCTATGATAATTTTGTGGAGACATTGCTTTATGGAAGGGAGTCGCTCACTTTGGAAGATGTCTTGTCTACCCTCAATTCATGGGAGTTGAGGAAGAGGACACATGCAAAGGATGATGGTGATGGATTATATGTAAGGGGGAGGTCAAATCATCGGGGTAATCAAGGACGTGGTAGTTCGCGATCAAAGTTGAAAGGTAAAGGAACTTATAAACTGAAGTGTTACATATGCTATTCTGAGGATCACCTGAAGAAAGATTGTCCAAAAAGGAACAAGAAGAAATCAACTGACTTTGTCAAGAAGAATGCGGGACAGGGTTCTGGTATGCATTCTGAGGGTTATGATAATGGTGAATTGTTGATGGCGGTGAGTGAGGATATGTTCTTAGAGTGGATCGTAGAATCTGGTGGTTCCTATCACATGACGCCTAGAAGGGATTTCTTTTTTGATTTCAAGGAGTTCAACGGTGGTACGGTTTTGCTCGGTGATAATAGAGCATGTACCATCAGGGGGACAGGGAAGGTGAGAGTACAGATGAAAGATGGTTCAAGTTTTGTGCTTGAGAATGTGCGTTACATTCCCGAGTTGAAGAGAAATTTGATATCTTTGGGCACTCTAGATCGAGAGGGCTATACCGTGAAGTTACAGAATGGAAGAGCAAAGGTGATTGAGGGTTCTTTGTTGGTATTGTCAAGAACTATAAAGAAAAACTGTGTGTACTCCTTGGATGGTTGGGCTGAATCTGGTGAAGCCAGTGTCGGTATACAAGAAAGGGAGAGTCTTGCACAGGTGTGGCATAAACGCCTAGGTCACATTAGTGAAGCAGGCTTACATGAACTGGAAAGAAGAGAGGTGTTGTGGAAGAAAAGTCTAGGTAAGTTCGAATTCTGTGAAAACTGTGTTCTTGGAAAATCGACCAGGGTAAGTTTTGGTCGTGGTCAGCACACAGTAGAGGGAGTTATAGACTATGTCCATGCATATCTCTAGGGTCTTTCTCAGGTGGAATCGATGAGTGGTTGCCGGTACTTTTTATTGATTGTTGATGATTATTCGAGGAGGGTTTGGGTTCATTTTGTTAGACACAAGAATGAGGCGTTCAGAAATTTGGCAAGTTCAAGCAGTGGAAGCAGTAAGTGGAAAACTAGACATGTAGGAAACTGAAGAAACTGTGAACAGAGAACGGTTTGGAGTTTCGTAATCATGAATTTAATAATTTGTGCAAGGACAGCGGGATATCAGGACATTTGAGTTGCAGGAACTCCGCAACAGAAAGGTCTAGCTGAACGAATGAATAAGACGCTCTTGAACAAGGTTAGGTGTTTACTGATTCAGTCTGGTTTTCCAGATTCGTTCTGGGCAGAAGCAACGGTGATGGCAGCATATCTGATCAATAGGTCTCCATCTACAGCATTGGAGAAAAAGACACCTATGGAACTATGGTCAGGACATCCGGCAAATTACGAGATGTTGAGGATATTTTGGTTGTGTTGCTTATTCACACGTGAATCAGGGGAAGCTCAAGCCTAGAGCTATAAAATGCATATTCCTTGGGTATCCTGATGGTGTGAAGGGATACAGATTATGGAGGTTGGATGATATTAAACCAAAGATAATCATAAGCAGGGTTGTGGTGTTTAATGAGATTCTTATGTATAAGGATACTCTCAAGGGTGCTGGTGCTGCAGATTCTGGAAAGGAAGTTAAGTTTGAGGTGGAACTTCATGGAAGTAGGATCGAACTAACTGTGAGCCCTAATACTGGGGAAAATCCAGAGTATGAAGATGAGGGACAAAATGAAGATGCAGAAGATGCAAGGCCTTAACAACAGAATCTGGAAAACTATGTTATGGTGCGTGATAGAGCTAAGAGAACAACTACTATACCTGCAAGGTGTAAGGATGAAGGCAATGTATCATTGTCTAGACCATCTGGCTTTAGGGATGAAGATGATATGACGGCTTATGCATTTGCCATTGCTGAGGAAGAAAATACACATGAACCTATCACATTCCAGAAGGCGATTAATTCATCTGAAAAAGATGAGTGGGTTCGTGCTATGGAGGAAGAAATGAGTTCTTTAAAGAAGAACCATACTTGGGAGCTGGTCGATCAACCACCTGGTCAGAAGCTTGTAAGCTGCAAGTGGTTGTATAAGATTAAAGAAGGGATTGAAAGAGTTCAAAAACCAAGGTACAAAGCAAGGCTGGTAGCTTGGGGGTTTACACAGCGAACATGGATTGACTACAATGAGGTATTTTCACCTGTGGTTCGACATACATCTATTAGGGTGATTCTCTCATTGACTGCTGCGAAGATTACGAGTTGGAACAACTTGATGTGAAGACGGCATTTTTACATGGTAATCTTGAAGAAGCCATTTACATGAGGCAGCTACCTGGTTTTGAAGAAGGAACGGGCAACAAGGTATGTTTGTTTAAGAAATCTCTTTATGGTCTTAAGTAGTCTCTAAGGCAGTGGTATCAAGAGCCACGGGTTTTGTGGTCAGTGAAGATCTTTGCTAGAACAAGGAGTGTCGTGAAGGAAACTGGTTTTGGTTTTCTTGGGAGTTGCAGGTTGCATCTAGAGGAAGAAGACGAAGTTTGGCGGTTTTGTATTTTTTTTTTGGATTAAAAAAATCTTCACATGGTATACAAAGTGATGTGGGGGTTTTAATAAAGAAAAAGAAAAACAAAGACCTCTGATTAGTTTGATTTATCTAACCCACGTGAAGCTGTTTTTTGATTTAGTTTAAAAACCAAACTTTTGTCGTTTATTTTAATAAACACGTAAAAGAAGATTTCTTGTTGTCTAATGTTTTTTGTGGTTCAAGTTTAATGTCGAGGTTCTTGGGTTTCAAGGTGTCAACTTTGTACTTGTTCGTAATTGAGGTTTAGGGTTTCTAATTAAATCGATTTGCAAGAAGGTATTTTTTTAATTAGCAACAAGGGTTAAAGAATATGTCGTTGATAGCGAAGTTTGACGTCGAAAAATTTGACGGGTCTAATGACTTCGGGTTGTGGCGTGTGAAGATGCGGTGTCTGTTAATTCAACATGGTTGGGAGGCTGCGTTAGATCCCATCTTGTATTCTTTCCTTGTCGATTGATATTAATAATACATTAATCATTCGGCTAATCTTTCTGGTTTATTACTTCTGATTTCGTTTGTATCCAAAGGGTTTCTTTGGTGTTGCAGCTTACCGAACTTCTTCAAAGTGTTCTAGGTTCCGCTATATCGATCTTCGGGTTTGTTGAAGGTAAAGATTTCACAGTTACGATCAAACATCATTTTTAGTTGCAAGGTCAATGATCGTCTCGTGGATGTACACAAGGTAGACTTTAGAGAAAAGTCAACGTGCAAAACACAACACAATACGATGTAAGAATCCGGATAAGTGATCACCCGGGTCGTGTCCCAACGAGGTGTGAATGGAGAATATCGTTTGAGGCTCGGGATTAAAGTGCTTGTAAGGATTTGGTAACGAGATATTTGGTATTGTGAACGAAAATGTAAAGCGACAAAATCTAAAACGTATCTAAAACTAGAAGCAAGCGACTTAATTAAAATAACGTACGTGCATAAAAACAAAAAGCGAAATCTAATCAACTCTAAGCCTACGGGCATAAAAGTAATTTTCCTACGCACTAAAAGACAAAAGAAAATTTTAGAAAAAGAAAAAACTAATTATTAGATAAAAATTCTAATTATTATTAATTAAAAACTGTTTAACACTATTNTAAGTTTAGTAATTTAACATCGTATGATTATAATAGAACTGAAACTCATACCTTCATCAGCCACCTAAACGTATGCACGGTTTCATTACGAAGAAGTGCACTTCCAAATAAAACGGTCTTGCCATGATTGTTGATGCCAACAAACAATGCACAAGGCATGTCGTATGCATTGACCTTGTAAGTAGTATCAAAGACAACCACATCACCATACTTCTCGTACCATTCAAAACTTTTAGGATGACACCACAATATGCTTTCTAGTCTTCTTTGTTCATCCACAGTATATACATATTGAAACTTATTATCTTTTTCCTTTGACAATCTCATATAGTGTATGAGACTCATTGCATCACTAGCTCCAAGCATCCTCCTCTTTTTAGTAAATAAATTGCGAATATCCTTGTCAAGGAATGACAGATCCCCATGTTTCACATTTTTTAAGAGCTCCATTACCCGGATAATCTCGCGAACTTTAAGTCCAGCCTCCTTGTATAACAAAATCTTTTGCTCGTCCTCTGGAGTGATAACGCGATTAACAGGAAGAAAACGCATTTGCTCATGTGATAGCAGTTCGTGATTATGATCCTTTATGAACTTTGTGACATGCCACTCTTCAGGGAATATATCAAAGCTCTTTTTTAAAGTCAAACGCATATGAACGTTGCACCCACATTTTTGTGACCCCCTGTTTCTTTGATTTTTGGAAATGTCAGGTGTTTTTTTTCGCGCTGTTCCTCCACGATGACATACTATATCACGTCTTACTGTCTTGTCTTTTTTTGAGTCGGAACGATCCTTGCGAACTGTATAACCATGTTGATTAGCATACGTTTGATAGAATATGTGTGCCTCCTCCAAACTTGAAAAGGTTTGACCAATAAAAGGTTCATAATCAGGTGATTGGTGAAATAAAGTTCCACCATCGCTTTCAATGGGAGGCTCGTTCAAATCCAACATTATTGATGACTCTGTAATATAACTTATGCATCAGGAACTATTCTATGAACAAACTTTGAGGCCATCTACTATATTGAAAGCTATCTCTAAGAAACCAAACACACTTGCAGTAAAAAAGAGTAATTTTTGGCATGTATCTTTAAAAACAACTTTTCTTTAAACCACAAAAATCATATACATGTCATGAATCAGCTTCGAATAAAGAAAACAAAATTAAATATTATTATGTCTCATGCAAAGTGTTGCCATCGTCACACGATCAGACATGTACGATAGTTTAGTGATATTCATCTTCACCTCCATTATATCGTCGTCTGTGATAATCTTTATGGTCACATACATCTCAGGTTAGACATTCACTATTGATTAATGTTTAGTTGAAAACATGCGTACTCATTAAAATCTTAATTATAACTGTCATTTAATGAAGTGAAGCCAATAACTGTTGCCTCGGCAAGTGGCACATAATCATTAAAATCCATAACATGAATATATATACAAGTGTGTAAAATTATACAAATAAACACAACAGTTTACCTTAAGAAGATGATATGAGATTTATTTAACATAAAAGAAATCATTTAGTTTGAGATACACCAGAGAATCTGTGAAAAAATGAATTGAGCATAAGAAGGAGATAAAAAGGGAGAGGAATGGAGGGAAGAGAAACATAAGAGCGGGAAGCTAATTTAAGTTGAATGAGTTTGCTAAAAAATGGGACTAAATAAACGTATCACTGGAATCAATTTTGACTGTCTTTTTATTTTTGTGAGGAGAAGTGGAGAAGTTGTTACTATTGACAACCCTTAGGGCTGCCATTAGCATTTCCCTAAATTCTAATTAATACTAAAACTTTTCAAATGAATCTGAAACTTCTTTAACAAATACTACAACTGATAACTAAATTATAGAAAATACGAGGAGGGGGTACACAGTACAAGAATAAGCAGAAAATAAGCAATCTAAAACTGAGTAATTAAATAAGCAAAATAACTAAGATAACCATAAATATTAAACTGGATAATCTTAATAAAAACGTGCAGGAGAGCAGATGGTAGGGGTTGCTGGTTTTGTGTCTGGTTGTTGGTTGTCCTAGGTTCGATTCCCACTAATGGCACTTTTTGCAAACATTTTGTTTATCGACTTTTCTTTTTGCAAAGCAGGTTAACAACAACTTCGAACAGCTTTTGTGAAGGAACTTTCAATGAAAAGCTTTAAACAAGCTTTCACGAGATTAAAACACCAACAGTTATGAGTTTTATGCCAAAGTGAGTTGTGAAGAGTGGTAGCAGTTTATCAAAAAAAGAGTATAAGCTAAAACTAAAGCAAACACAAACAAACAAGGTCTCCAGCTAACACAATCAAGCATACAACAATAAAACAAGCTATGACCAAGCTAAAAACACACATCAAACAAGTTCAGTAATACATGAGGTATAGCAGCAGAGATTGGTCCTAATGAGGCAACTCAAAGGCTAAAGTAAGCTAGGAAAATAAGCTGATGAGGGGCAAACAAATTATGGATCCAACAACTCAGTACTCAAGGCTTCCAAAAACAACAAAAATCAAGTAAAAAGTTCAAAGATTCAACTAGTTATGGCTTGAGGAAAATGGGTCAGAATGCAAAGGACTGGGTGCAGGGCACAAATAACTCCAAACATGCCAATTTGAGCTTATTTTTAAGTGAGCAAATAAGCTTCAATTTTGAATTTTCTTTTTGATTTAGATAAACAAGCAACAAAACAACTCATAACAGCAATTTTTATGCTAAGTGATTTCTAACTGTTATGCAAGTAAATAATTAGGAAATGAGTTTGACTCTTTTTTACTAATACCCTACTAATTTAATGCTTACACCACACTGTATTAACCAACAGAATGCTTCCTAAACTGGTTCTAACTGCTGATGATCGCAATAACTCAACGTAGCAGGTTAATCCAAACACCACTTATAAAACTGTTTTAGAAAGTTAATTAAGCAGGTGAATAAAAGAGGCTATGAAACTGATGCACAAGCTTTTACTGATAAAGAGCAACACAAATAAGCAAGTAAAAACAACAATTAACCACTACAATTAACAATGACAGATTATGCAGGATTATACTAGAAATTTAAAGGTAGAAAACAAGAATATAGCACCTTCAACCCGACTGGACAAGGGTGGTCATATCGAATTCTACCAATCCTAATGCTTCCCGAGAAGCTCTAAACCGTTTCCATTCATGATGCTCACTGCTACGGCTTCTTATTCTTTTCTTTTCTTTCTGTTCTTTTTATGTTTTCCTTTATCCTTTTGAGGACTTCTGTGAGCTTATGAAAGTTTTGAAACCACAAATGAGCATAAACAAGATTTTTGACTAAGAACTTAAAATTGTTATTAATTCTGAAAACGAGCGGCAAGCTGCAAACTTAAATTAATTTTGAGAAAAAGATTACAACATTCAACTAGACACTACAATTAAAGCATAAAAACATGTTAAACGCGTAAATAAAAAGCATAAAAAAGATTTTTACTAGAACCTTTAAACTTTTATTATAACTGAAAATGGATTACAAAGCTTGACACTAAAATCTTAAAACTGATATTGAAAGAGCAGATTACAATATTTAAACTAGAGACTATGTAAAAAACTCCTTTGTGTGCTTGTCTTTGTGAGAGAAAATTTCTTGAGCATATCCCACCCGTTGAATTGTCATTAAGCAATCTCGGCCTTCCATATCCAATCTTGGCGCCAAATGGAGTTGTGATGCCAGCATCGAGATAAAATATCTCATAGAGATATTGTGGGAGCAATATGGTGGCTGTAGCAGGTGTTAGGGGAGTGTGGAGGAGACAAGAAGTTGGGAGGATGTGAGATATGTCTCTAATTCGTTTTTGTTGGGGGATTGTGGAGGTTTGTCTGGTTTTGCTTCTGCTGAGAAAGAGGGGAGGGGGGTTGACCCTTTTGACCGAGAGGTGTATTAAAGATGGACGAGAATGGCACCGATCCGCCGCGTTGCGGGCGGGCCATTTTTTTGGGAGTCAGTAAATGTTATGTTTGTTATCATAGTTTTCTATTACGTTTATTTAGTATAAAAAGATGGTTTTTTGGTGTAAATGTAAACGGAATAATGAAGAAAGGAATTCGTTGACATATGTGTTTGCCCGGTTATGTATATATTATGACTGTTTCATATAAATTTTTAAGATATGTACAATTTATTTGTTTTTTCCATAGGATGACATCTAATGTTTTNTAACCGAACCGCGACCAATAGCGAACCGAAAAACCCAACCGGTCAAAACCGGTTTTGACCCTAACCGGTCCGGTTTTTTCCCCGAACCGGCGGTTAGGAACCAGTTAGGGGTTTCAGTTTTTTGGCCGGTTTGAGGAACGGTTTTTAGAAACCGGTTGGGCGAACCGGTTTGGAACCGGTTTGGGCGGGAGGGGCGGGTTTTTTTGCTATTTTTGAAATTTGAACTTTTGAATTTTGAATTTGAATTGAAAGGAGCGTGGGGGGCCGGCTTTTAATTATTTGGGCTCAAAATTTACCATTTTGCCATTTCTTGTTTACTATAAATAGAAGTGTTGTGTTTTTTGTTTATTCACAACTTTCACACATCAAAAAACTCTCTAAAAAATCAAAACCGAAATTATTTTCACTATGTCAACTTCAAACACCACCACCAACAACACCGAAGCTGGTTCAACAAGTGCACCTACGATTGTCAAAACTTTAACATGCGAGCGTGTAAAAGATCCTTGGGAACACTACAACTTAGTCCAAATGTCGGATGGCAAGAAGAAGGCTCAATGTAAGTATTGCTTGAGTATCATGTCGGCGAATTCCAACTCGACGTTGAGGGCTCATATCAAGCAGAAGTATTGCAAGGCACTCAAAAATACACCGGAAGCGGGTCAATCGTCTATGGCTCGTGACAGGAGTATTTTTGCATACAATCATGAAGCAGTCCGTCAACAATTTGCCGGTTTGATGATTAAAAGAGGTTTGCCGTTCAACCATTGGGACGACGAGGATACGACGGAGGTGATGCAGACTTATGTCCAACCAATGTACAATCAAGTAAGTCGTATGACTCTAAAACGCGATGCTATGAACATGTGGAAAAAGGCCAAACAAGAATTACAAAACTTTTTATTAAATTTGGATACTTGTGTTAACATAACAACGGATGTTTGGTCCGCTCCTCATGGTTCGCCATATTCGTACCTTTGTGTTACCGCACATTGGGTTTCTCCCGAAAGTTGGCTAATCATGAAGCGAGTCATATCATTTGAAGAGTTTCCGGTTCCTCACACGGGAAATGCGTTATTCAAAATGTTGAGAAAAGTGTTTTACAAATATAACTTGCAAAAAAAAGTTTTTTCAATTACGTTGGATAATGCTAGTAACAACATAAATGCAATGGGTAGGATGAAAATGGAATTCGAGCCACCACTTAATGGCATTTTTTATCATTCTCGATGTGTTGCACATATCATTAACCTGACTGTGCATGCGGGATTAGCCGATTCCATAACGAGTCAAATGAAAGATTGTTTTAAACAAATGTTAAGTGATACTTTTAAAAAGGGTACTACTAGATATAATAGCTACGTTAGGATGTGTGTTGATGCGGGGAAACATTGGTTGTCACCTAATTTTGATTGTGATACAAGATGGAATTCCACTTATATCATGTTTCTAAGTGCTCTAAAACAAAAGGTGACTTTACAATATTTTCATGACGATTTGGCACAACATGGTAAGGTTGTTCCATTTGCAGCCGAACATTGGGATACTATTGAAAAATTAACCCGATTGCTTGAAGTTTTTTACAACGCCACAAAAAAATTATCGGGTGTTTATTATCCAACATCTCATTTGGTACTCGAGCAAATTTCTACATGTGTTCAAGTTTGTCCTCATTTGAATTAAGTGGTGGTATATTTTCAAATATGGTTATACCAATGAAAGACAAGCTCATTAAATATTTTAAAACTTTGCCACTGGTAATTACTTGTGCGGCCGCATTAAATCCATGTTATAATGTATGCGGGGTAGAGTTACTTATCGACTCGATTTCAAATGATTTGGGGTTAACCGCGAATAACATAAACTTTGTTGATGATGCACAAAAGGCTTTTAACAATTCTTTTGAAGGTTTATGGGAATATTATTTTGAAAAATATGGTAACCCAACTCCGGCCGACCATGCGACTTCTTCATCATCGAGGTCGTCTCATAGAAGGAATCTGATACATGGCTTGCTACAAAAGTTAAGAGAAAATCCCAACAAACGGGCAAAGAGTGATCGTCTCCAAAACAATGAATACACAAGATACACCGGAACCGATTTTATCTCATGTATTCCGGCTGATCAACATGAAAACTTTGATGTTTTGGCGTTTTGGAAATCAAAGGAACAAATGTTTCCCGTTCTATCCAAAATGGCTCGGGATCTTTTTGGTGTACAAGCTACTTCGGTTGCTTCTGAATCCGCTTTTTCAACAAGTGGAAGGGTGTTATCAAACAGAAGGACAAGGCTCACACCGAAATCTTTGGAAATGTGTATGTGTTTAAAAGATCATTTGGACGCACTTAAGCGAAGACAACACAAAGCAAGTCTTGAAGACGCCTTAGAAATCGAAGGAGGGGTCTACGAGGTAGAGGTGCAAGAGGGTACAATCGAGTTGCTTTCCGATGAAGAAATAAGACAAGATGAAGCTGCTACCGCGTCTAGGTCCGTCGATGATGATTCCGAGGAAGAGAACTATGAGTAGCTTTTCCTTTATTATGTTTATCTATTATGTGTGTTTCATTTCCATGTGTGATGTATTTCCTTTCATTTGTATTTCCTTTAAGTTGTATTATGTGTGATGTATTATGTATTATGTTCTAAGTTTATGTATTATGTGTGATGTATTTCTTTTAGTAATGTAGTTCCGTTCGATGTATTAAATAAAAGTGTTTGTGAAATATATGTGATGTTTTTCCTTTCGATATATTAAATAAAAGTTGAATTTAAATATAATTTTACTTTGTGTAAACGATGAAAAAAGAAAAAAAAATAAAAAAAAATAAAGTAGGTTAACCGGTTAAAAACCGGGGTTTAAACCGGTTCCAAACCGGTCAAACCGGTCTAAAATTTTGAAATTTCAACAAGGCGGGAAAAAAAATAAAAAATAAAAGGAGGTTAACCGGTTTTAAACCGGTTCCAAACCGGTCAAACCGGTCGAAAATTTTTTAAATTTTTGAAAATTTGAATTTAAATTATGAGCGGGATGGCGGGTTTTCAAATTTTGAATTTAATTCTTCAGTTTCATATTTACCGTTTTGCCATTTTAATTTAGTATAAATAAAGATGTTGTATTTTTTTATTTATAACTTGTAATATTTAAAAAATAAACCGAAAGTATATCACTAATGGAAAATGCAAATCAAGATGTTGCACCAATTGCACCGCCACCGCCACCGGTGATTGTTGGGATTTTAGAATGGGGGAACCGTCATCCAACTTTACGAATAACTTTAACTACGTCCGAATGTCGAATGGCACATTAAAGGCTCAATGTAAGCATTGTTTCTCTTTATTGAAACCCAGTTCCGACAGTGCATTGTTGCCTGCTCATTTCAAGTATTGCTCGGCACGAGTCAGCGTTTGATCCGGTTGTATTATGTTTATTCAGTTTACTCAGTTAAGTGTATTTCCGTTGTATTAAATAAAAGTTGAAGTTTATTCAGTTTACTTTGTAATTTACACCTAAACTCAAATAACAACCATAACATTTAAAACACGAATTACATTAAACGTTAAAGTTAAAAACCCAAATTACATTAAACCATAACATTTACTACGATACGGTGATAAAAATAAAACTACGAATTAAGAAAAAGAATCATCGGAGACCCAACCCGACTCCTCACTCGAAGAGTCGAATTCTAGTAGTTCACGCTCCCTACGAGCAGCTTCCTCATCCACTTCGTTTTGTTGAAACTCTCTGAATACTTCTTCATCTTGCTTCATTAGTCAGAGTTGTTCATCGGTAAACCCATACGGATTGGGTTGGTTTTCCACCGGTGGATTGTTTACCGGTGGAAATAGAACTTCTGGTGGAGTGTTTTGAGGTTGATTTTCATTTGGAAATACAGGAAACAGATCATCAGGTGGAGTATTTTCTTGTTCGTTTTCATTTGGGAAAACCGGAAAGAGATATTCCTGTGGGGTGTGATAAACAGATTCATTATCCGGTGTGGGTGGACTAGGGAATTGTTGCGAGAAATCTTTGTGTGACATTTTTTGATAATTCGTGTGTGAATGTGAGAAGT
>LBNU01024204.1:173509-184267 GCA_014162995.1 Artemisia annua | reverse complement strand
AGAACGTTCGTTTGATGCAGGGCAAGTCTCTTGTAAATTTGGGTGTGAAGTTAAATGTTGTTGATTATATGTAAGGCTGGATACACCTGCATAGGGCAATATGACAGGGGTAAAACAATGAATGATAAAAAGTTCATGGTAAATATACGGTTTCAGTGAAGATAGCGAGCTACCTTGTGTAAATGTTGGCTCTGTGGTATGCAAATTCTGTTGGTATCGGTTTCTGATGAATGAAGGATTCGCTGTACCTAGAAAACAAAGTAAAGAAACCGTTGTAAGTAATGAGGAAGCAATTTACAAAAAGTTTTTTTGCCGTTACTATTTAAGGAAAAGAAATCCGAATCTTCACTGTTCGACGTACTGACATCATTGCTTGTATCTACATGATCGGAAGGTAATATTATATCGGTGGTATTGCTAGTGTGGTCAGATGAAACACGGTCTGTAGACAAACGCGAGGACAACGGTAAATCATCTGTATCATGCATAAGTTCTTCAGAAATATTTGTATGGCATTCGTCATGGATGTTAGACAGATCTTCCAAACCTGCAATCAAGAAAGATGTTACGGGTATAATTCTGTTGAAGAATATAAAAGAAACACTGACTAAGTAAAGAAAACAGGCAATTACATAAAAGGTGTTGATCGTCAGCAATTTCCGAAACCGATGCAAGACCGTCTTGTTCTGCAAATGTCCGTTGTTCATAAGTAATTTCAGACAATTTACGCTTTCCCTTATTGGCAGAAAGGCCAGGGTTTCTGTCACATGGAGTATTCATGGTTGAAGTAGTTTCACTACTGCCTGGCTCTTCCATGCGACGTGTATCTGTAAAGCAAGAAGAGAAACTGTTTATAAATGGTAGCGAACGTTAAATAGGTAAGCATTCAAAGGCATAGGAGGTAAAATTTTATACACACTACATACCTGGAAACTTTGTGGACGTAACAACGGTTGAAGTATCAATGCAAGACTGACCATCCATCATAGCCGGCTCAAATATTTGCATATCTGTATTCTGCGGCATCCTCTGAAAAGTTTCCCTTGACACCGTTGCAGTGTTGTGGTAGTTTGCAGTCAAGGTATCAGGGTTTAAAGATTCTAGTAGGTGACTGTATTGAGTAGGGTTGCTGCCAATGCTACCATCACTGGTAACATGGCGCGAATCACACGGGTTGCTGGTAAGCGAATCTAAAGGCACGACTATATTATCTGCATAAGAGGAACTGTTTTCTCCCACACCTATACTATCTTGTTTTTCTAGGCGAGTCACAGGTGCAACCCTACGCATAGCCTTTTTTTTAATCTTCATATTCTGAGAATCTAATCCTAAGCAGTTTTAGACCCAGGAAAATGACTCAAGCATAAATCAAAGGCAAAAGCAAAGGTTGATTAGCTTCATAGACAGATCAAATTTTGAGGGTCATGTATACATTAAATATGCGTGCATTCACTAAAGATGAAAGGAAAAAGGCATTTTTAGCAATGTAATATAGACCAAGAAAGTATGGTTAAAGCATAAACGAAAAGCCAAAGCAAAGGTTGTTTAGCTTCATACATAGATCAAATTGTGAGGATCATACATACATTAAACCTGCATGCATTTACTAAAGGTGAAATTAAGGAAAAAGGCATTCCTAGCAATGTTTACATGCAAGGTAACAAATAGCAAGGCAAAAAAAAAACACGAAACATGGTCAAGCAAGACAATGTATGATGCACACCTCAAAGAAATCTTGTACATGCTTCAAGTATTATTTATTTTTTTTTCGAATTTTTTTTTTCACCACAGTTTTTTGGGTAAACACAGATGTTTTTTGTTCTTATGAAAGTGAAAGTATAGAAGCTTCATTGTACTATATCACCAAACTTCACGTACAATCACATGGGTAGTATACTTTCAAAATAATCCTATCCACAGAAGCATGTACTTTAAAAGAAAAAGTTAACCTAAAAATGTAGATAAGGCTTGTGATGGCTGACACGTTACATTATACGTTTTTTTTTTGTACTGCATAAGATGTATACATGTATATACACCAGTATACATACGCATAGTTCGAAGAAAAAGGGAAAAGGCCCATTAAATGGACTGGGCCAGGCCAAACAAAACTGCAACAACAAAGCCGGTTATTGGGCTCTTTTTTTTGGCGGGAAAATCACCAGCGCAAAACGGCTGCGTTTTTGATGAGGTTTAAATAAACTTATAATGTTGGGTTTATTTTGTGGATCGGGCCAGGGACTGTTGGAGCTAGAGGTGCAAATTTTCCGGTTAAAACCCGTTTTCGGTTTTTAGAAAACCGGTTTTCAAAAAACCGGTTTTTCTAAAACCAGTTTCGGTTCGGTTCGGTTTTTTCGGAGTCGGTTCTTTTCGGTTATAAATGTTCGGAATCGGTTTTTTACGGTTATAAATTTTCGGAATCGGTTTTTTATCGGTTCGTTTTTTTCGGTTATAAATGTTTGGATTCGGATTTTTTTCGGTTATTTACCGGGTTCGTTTTTTTCGAAATTTAACTAAAAACCGGTCGGAGGTAAAAACCCATAACCGGTCTAACCGGTTCGGTTAAAAAAAACCGGACCGGTTTTAATATAACTGGTTTTTGAAAAAACCGGTTCCGGTTAAACCACCGGTTAAAAAAAAACCCGTTACGAACTTGCATATCTAGTTGGAGCAGGCTAGGTTTAGGTTTTGGTTTTAGTGTAGTTCTGGACTTAGTGAAGTATACTAAATAGGCTGACTTGGTCCATAAAAATTTGTTTCAGTTTCGTTTAATATCACAGAACTATACCCGGAATTGACTCGACTCCGTCTTGATATCACAGTTGCTCAATTGTCACCGAGTCGCTCAAAATTTGCATGCTTTCGCTCAGTTTTCAACCTTTGTACCTGAAATACATAAAAACACAAAACCAAGGATATTTGTATTGTATTTGGCCGTTTTTAGCATTTTTACGTCAAAATGGGCGTGAAATGATGAGTGTTTGTACACTCATCAGTCAATGAATAAATTACTTAAGAAGAAACATTTTTTTGGTAAAAATCTGGCCTGCTCCTTTATTTGAACTTACCCTTCGAGTTGATATGCCGTGCGAACTTTGGTAGTCGTGTTTGACCAACGATTAGGCATCCGTTTCCAAGCAATTTATAATGGTTGCAAAACTCCATGCACATGAAAAATACACCCCTACGGAAAAGGAATTTATTTTTATATATAAAGTTTGCTTTCGACTAATCATGGCAATATAAAATGTTGTTAATGTAGGACCGTATAACTATAAACTTATCTCACAAATATGAATGAAAGGAGGTGACTTGATGAATATAAGCATGTTTTTGTAGAGAGAGAAAGTAGAGAGATGAAGAGAGAATTTCATATATAAAACACACACTTACACACACAAGCACACCTTATAAATGAGGCTTTAGGTGGCTTTTATACATAAGACATTGATGCCTCATGGGCTTTCTATGGGCTTGGGCTTGGTGGTCTTATGTTTACATAAAAAGGCTTACAAACTATAACTTCTAACATATTAGCTTACTAAGTCTACAAGCCCAATTGACTAATCTATCACACGTTTACGACACATTACAAAGTTCATTTGATTAGAATGACCATCACTTCTTTATACAATTCTTTAATGCTAACAATCTCCCCCTATGGGGTGGTCATTCGAATGAAGCTCCACGTGATTAGGTCTTCTGTCTTTGTTGTCTTGAACTTTGTGTGTCGTTGTAGAATAGTCTTTAGTCTTTGTTCCTTCATGCTTTGTGATCTTTGATAAATGACATTTCTTCGTTCTTTGTTCTTTGTTGTTGTGGTGGAGTCATCTGCCTTTCGTCACTTCTTTGTCCTTGGTGGATAAACGCCTTTCCAACATGCTCATACGTCTTTAGTCTTTGAGATACATACATTTGTTGTTTCTGTTCTTTCACACTGATCTTTGTCACTTTACTTTGTAGATTCTTTCACATAACGTAGAATCTTTCTTTGAACTTTTCTTTGCTTTGATCTTTGGTGAGAACTTTTCTTTGACTTCGTGATGCATGTATGAGCATGTGGAAACTAGTGTGGTGGTGATGATAATAATGAGTTAAGGGTAGCTGCATGAAAACGGTTAGTAATACACATCCGGTACTTACAGGTTCGGAATTAGAGATCGTTAACAGCATAGTGTGAAAACTCTCTCTAACCCTTACCAAGGTCGTTCCCAAATCGGATGCCCTCGAGAGAGCTTACAAGATCTACCGAAGTAGATCAACGATTGGGTGAGTCGCTGGAGATCACCCCACGACTGTAGACCATTTTGGAACCACCGAGAACACTAAGCGTAACCCACAAGAGATTACCGAAGTGACCTGCTGTCAGGGCTGTTTGATGTTGACCGTGGCAGGAATTTCCATTCAATCACTAAGAATCACTATTGTGAATTCTCTCATAAATGTTCTGGCAGATTGCTAAGATCTGTGGAGGACTCTAAAGTTTACATCTGGCGTCCTTAATGTTGAACAACCAGTGTAGAAGTATCATGTGTTCCTATGAGATCTTTTGATGTATCTCGGGGCTCTAGAATCAATATGTGCACATTTAGTCGTCGGAGCCTGGAGCGGCGTCTCCTGTTTCAATATCAACATGGCTCGTAATGAGAGGTCAATAGATTATGCAGGGTTCCCCGTGAGAATGAAACAAGTACCTTTTGAGAGATACCCGAGTGGCTAGAAGGTTAGGTGCATTGCGTCACTGGGTCCATGACGTCTTGTCTTCAATACCGGTGTCACTTTAGTAACAACCAGTAGCATATGAGTTGAACCCGGTTTCTGCCCTAAGGTTGAACATATGGAGGACTATTTCTTTTCACCCTTTCATTTACTTTTCTTTTTAATTCTTCAACCCCTTCTTTCCATTTCTCATTCAATTACTCCTTTTTTCAATCATACCTAAGGACTTCTAATTCTAATCTATTGGAATTGTCCTTGGGTAGATCCCTCCGGCTCTGGCGGATCATATGACATAAACCTAACATTAATCACCTTATAACGCCTTGATTCTCCTAGGTTTATTGATCACATGCCATAAAACTTTCTGTAAAATCTCTCAAAGTGTTTATGATTATAAAACACATTTTGTTAACACTTCGAGAGTTTTGCATTTTCAGAAATACTCCCCCTTCACATGTGCTCATGAGTTTTTAACATAAATTTGCACATGTTGGGTAGAGTTCGCACTTTTGAATTGATCGACTTTCAGTGAACAAGACCGATTCGAGACACGTTTACATCACTAGTTAGACTAGCTTGAAATTATTACCCGGCCTGGTCAAGTCCAATGAAAGTTTCTCGAATTGGTACATTCTACATGGACAAAGTCCTTTCGATTACTGACATTTAAGCTTCGTCAATTCGTTGGTTATATCTGAGTCGAGCTCTTTCGAGATTCTGCCACAATCTTTAAACATTTTTTATCACATTTTAATCACGTCTTCTCCCCCTCAAAAATAGCATATCGTGATATTTTTTATATCAACTGATTAATAGAAAAAGCTTTTGGAGAGATAGACGGATTTGTTAGTGCATGAAATCGGAACATTTTTGATTTTATACTCCCCCTTAATAAAAGCATATTTCAAACCAAAAGGTGAAAATCAATTAAGGGTTTGAGGGAGTTATCTTTTTGAAATGCGAGTTATGTACGGAAATATACACTAGTCATTTTGTAGAAACGAGTTTTTGCTTGAAATCTTTTCGTTTGTTTATACTCGAACTTGTTGAAAAGAATTTCGGTTTTGAACGTTCGAGTCCTGATTTGAAATAATCAGAAGTCATCATTTAAGTCCGGGTTTCGTACTGAAGTATACGAAAGCCATATTTTAAGAAAATTTGAGAAACGACATGTTTTGAAAAAACATTTTAGAGAACTCCCGCTCAAGCATCTGTACATGTCCGTATCATTGTTGAATGACATTTCTAGATACGTACAGAATATCGATTATACGAGAGACATGTCATGAGAAGAATATTTTTGGATTTTTGTTTTTATATTGTTTTTGTATTTTTGAAATTTTATATTTTTGTATTTTCTTTTTGTTTGTTTTATAAAAGAAATCGAAAATCAAAAATAGAAGATTGAAAGAATGATGTTGAAAAATTTACAGACTTAGAACCCTCTGATGAACTGGGTACTGAGATAGTTGAATCACCTGCAACCAAAGACGAAGAGGTTTCACAAATAACATTGTTAGAAGTACATGTTTCCTTTCTTTGAGGGTAATCACTATCAACGGTTGTAGTGGTTTCTACTTCCTTATCCTGATGATTATCACTATTATTTGTCTTGGTGCAACTATAAAAAATCTTTCCTATGGGAATCCATCTAAGACCAACTATTTTATACACTTTTCCCTTGGGAATCCACCTAAGGTAAGATCTAGGCGTAGTTTTCTTATCAGATGTAGCAGAAGTCTCAGTCTTGGAAAAACTACATCCTGTAGATATCCACCTATTAGGTTTCTTAGCCTTTTGCTTCTAATCAACGGGTTTTTTTCGATTTGGCGTCTTAGTGGATTGTGCCTTGACACTTAATTTTCCTTTCTTGAGAAATTGTGCAATACATGCATCGTGATTAGCTGAGAAAACACATTTTTGACATGTAGGGCAGACAAATTCAACATTCTTATTTAACATAACAACTTTAACTTTGTCACTACAATCATTTGGAAATTGCTTTTTGTTCTGAAAAGACTCAGAATTTCTAGTGTTGTTTTCTACGTGCATAGCTTTTTCTTTTTTGCAACTACTATTAGATGCAGGCCAATCCCTAGTCTTTTGTTGATTTTTCCTAGGTAATGGTTTACTACTACTAGCAGTGCTTTGGAATCTTGTAGAATTCATCACACTAGGTTTTGCACCTAAATTTCCGTCTTTTTGAATATCTGCCTTTTTCCTAGCTTCTTCGAGATGGTGATTATGGACCAAGTCATTAGAACCAACAGATTCTTTAACAGTTTTTGTGGTCACATTCGGTGTAGTATTCCTAGAAGGGCTAGGTGCAATCACATTTGTGTTTCTTTCAACAACCAATTTTTTTTCAACAATATTTTCTTTTTCACTATTCTTGGGCAAAGGTGTTGGAGTGACTGGTTTTGTCAAATCATTTTTCACATCGACTTTTGGAGCAAACTGGGAAATTGACATTTTTGGTTTTTCAACCGTTTTTGAAGCATTTGGTTTCTCCGAAGTCGATGGTTTTGCAAACTTAGTATCCACACCCTTTCCTTTTTGACTTTCTAGCGGAGACCTCAAAAGATCATTTTGCACTTTCATGTTTTTGAAGGCATGCTCATACGACAGTTTGTCATACTTGCATTCTTCGCTTTTATGATCAAGTTGTTTAAAATATGACACGTTTTCTTTTTCAAGTTTAATAAGAGCATTTTCATATTTTGAAAGAATTGCAGAGGTCTCAGCTCGGAGTCTTTCATCGTCTTCAACAGAATATGTTTGTAAAATGATAGACATAATATCAGTAGACAGAACTCTGCTTCTAAGAGAGAATTATTTAAATTTTCCAAAACATTTATCTGCTCAAAAGATTTATTTGCCTTCTTTATCAGGGATTTGTGGTCCATAACAAAGTCATCTGTTTCTTTCAAAAATGCTTGTTCAAAATGAATTACTCTAGCATGAATGGCGTTGATTGGAGGAGCAAGGTCATTTTCAAGAATCTTTTTCAGCTGTAAATGAACCGTGGAATTCCAATCTCATTTAGTTTCGTTTTAGATTCTAAAGTCGTTTGAAGTTGCCCAATTCTGGTTTTGAGATCATCAAGATATCCTCTGGCAGCACTTGTGTTAAAAGTGTTGCTTGAAGACATCTGTTCCATTTTAGAAAGAGATTTGGGAACAACTGCTGGTTTAGAAACTTGTTTTGAAATTCCTGGGCTTTTGGAAAGTTCATATGCTTGTTTTTGTGGAACAAAAGTAATGCCAGAAAGTTTGTTCAATTTGTTGTAATCAATAGATTTCAGGTCTGGATTCTTTTGTTTCATTTTGGTTTGAGTCTCTTTAGCAAGTTCTATTGTTTCCACATAATCACGAACAATAGGAGGATCATGTTTGGTATATATCACATTTCCATTATACAAAGTATTCTGTTCTTTCTGAGCTTTCTTGAGAATACAAGGAGTTTTGTTCCCTAGAGCCATTTTGTTTTTAGTATGGTAAATCAGATCAGTTTGATTAGTAATCATGTGAATTGTTTGACTCGAATGACCCGTTTTAACCAACAAGTTTTCTAGTTTTGCTATCATATGCTCTGACTCTATGATTTCTTCCAAAAGTTTATCTTCTTTCTTTGCAAAGTCCTTTTTCAACTCATCCCTTTGTTTTTCAAGATTGGTATAAGCTAATGTTTTTTTGAAAGCTGGTTTGTTAGATCAAAAATTTTCTGTTTTAAAGAGTTAATAGTTTTTGTCGAACAAATTTGAAAAGAATCAAATTTGCTTTGCAATTCTCTATCTTTAACAAGTAACTTCTTATAACCAATTTCAAATTCAGACTCTCGTTTTGTATCAATTTGAAAACTTTTTTCATTTTCCTTGTATCTCTCAAGCTCAGTGGTCAATTTCTCATTCGCGGCCTTGACTTCGCGATTGACCTTTTTCACTTTTTCAACTTCAATACTACAATTGTTCAATAATGATTCAAATAAAGCACGTGTTTCCTCATCATTCTCAGCATGCTGTGAAACTGAGCCTCCACTATGATTCATATTGGGAGTTGCCGAATTAATATTGCTACAACTTGGCGTGTCTAGTGCTAGAGTCTCAGAATGTTGTTCCTCATGAGGGGACATACCAAATATATGATTATTGTTGCATGTATTGTCGATTGGTACCTCAGATACTGCATTGGTGTCATAAACATGAGGTATGTCAGAATCTGTGTCGTTCTTAGCATCCTGAAGATTTTCCATAAAGATGTAGTTCACGTCGATATCCTCTCGATCTTCCATGTCATCCATAAGAGCCATATAGTCATTTTCTTCTGCATTCAACTGAAACCCTGCCTTCTCCTTATGAGCCAACGTCAGTGCTTTTTGCAAGTACTCTGGATCTTTCTTCTTCGGCTTAGTGGGACAGTTCCTTGCCATATGACCTACACCCTGACAGTTGAAACACTTTACCGGGTTTCCCTAATTCACATTCACATTTCCATAATTCCCAACAACTGGAGCTACAACATTTCCGACCTAATTACCCACTGCCTAATTTCCAACATTCTGACCCCTATGATTTCCAACAAAATGACCCATTTGATTCCCTGCATACTGACCCATCTGATTCCCTACATACTGACCCAACAGATTCTGCATATTCTGATTACCCATGTGAAATCCAGTAGCATATCTGATGAGGAGAAAAGTGTACCCGTTTTAGGGGGTCATTTAAGCCCTAATTCGTGTTAATATGATCAAATATTGCCTTAAATCGTTCCTTTTGTCATTTTAGGTACTTTTGAGAAGAATTCTGGAAAACACATCATTTTGGACGTTTTTGGAGCATAAAGTGAAGAAAACGACAAAGTCTCAAAAGAATGCTGGAAATCCTTCCTGACGGCGTCAGAGTCACAAGGTGACGCCATCAGCCAACCAAGACAAAGGAATGGATTCTGACTATACGTGACGTCCTAAGAAGAAATTGAGATGTTTACACCTAACGGCGTCAGGTGTTAATATTCCTAGGCCGTCAGGTGTAAAGCTAACAAGTGACGGCCCAGAGCAAGTTTACAAGTGACGGCGTCAGAAGTAGATCTAGGCCATCCGAGAACCCTAATGACGGCGAGCTGACGGCGTCAGAGCGTATAAGCTGACGCCGTCAGAATGTATTTTCTATATATACTTTTCTATTTTTCATTCATTAGTGTGCAACTTTTGGGGAACAAACCCTAGACGATTTTGACAGCTTTTTCAAGGGTTTTTCACCCTTGATTCTTCCATGTTCAATTAAAGATAAGTCTCCATTCAAATTAATCAATATGTCTATGTGTTGGTTAATTATATCTTATGCTTGTCTTTCAATTAACATGCTAGGCTAGATTTATTTTGTGTTTGCTTAGATCTAATGAAACCTAACTATTGATTATTGGTTGTTGGTGTGTTATTACTTGTATTGGATGATTGTTTATCGATGTTAGGCTTAAGAAAACTGGCTAACCTCCTATACGGTAACTTGCTTGAACGTCTTAAGAAACATGAACCAATGCGTACTAGGTTTTTATGGTTGTATTTAATGCATGAGCGAATTCTAATGATCCCATGTTAGGAGCTTCTAGCAGGCTCGACATAGGAGTGAAGTAGGAGCTTATAGAGTTGGGGAAGTACGTACGCCACCCCACGAATGGTATTAAGGAATACACCCGTCATCCACGCAATTAATACACACTAATTAACCGGTAAAAGATAGTTAGGGAGTAAGGAAATCTAAGTAAACACACTTGTCTCCATATAAGTTTCACAACCTTTTATTTTCTTGTTATTTTATTTTATTTGCAATAGTAGTTTTTGGGTTAGTTGACTAGCAACTAATTCCGCCCACTCCTTCAAACCCGAGATTTTACTTGCTTTTAAAAAAATATAAAAATACAAAAATAATCATCCCTCATCCTTAGACCTATTAGAGTAGTTTTTCATACCTAACGAACACTATTCCCTGTGAGAGAACGATCAATCCCCCGTACTTACCACTACACTATACTACATCGG
>LBNU01024204.1:101344-172705 GCA_014162995.1 Artemisia annua | reverse complement strand
CATGTTAAACAAAAGACAAGAACAAGATAGAATCAAACAACACATAGACATATTGAATGATTAATTGATAACTTATCTTCAATGTAACATGGAAGATCTCAAGGTGAAAAACCTTGAAAAAGCTGCTAAAATTCGTATTAGGGTTTCTCTCTAAAAAGTTCCACACAATGAATGAAAAATACGAAAATATATATAGATTTACAGATCTGACGGCGTCACGTTATGGGTTGTGACGCCGTCACCTCGCCGCGGTTAGGGTTTCGTGATGGCCTCTTGACGCCGTCCCCCTTTAAATCCCAAAAATCCATTCTGGCTTATCAAGGACAATCTTCACATCCACCTCCATTTGTCTAGCTTGATGGCGTCACCTTCTAAGCCGTGACGCCGTCAGGGTACTGTTCCAGCATATTTTGAGACTTTGTCGTTTTCTTCACTTTTATGCTCTAAAAACGTCCAAAATTCTTCCTTTTCCATATTTCTTCTCCAAAGTACCTAAAATGACAAAAGGAACGATTTAGGGCAATAATTGATCAAATAATTATGATTTAGGGCTTAAATGACCCCCCAAAAGTGGTACACTTTTCGCCTCATCACACACACTTACACACACAAGCACACCTTATAAATGAGGCTTTAGGTGGCTTTTATACATAAGACATTGATGCCTCATGGGCTTTCTATGGGCTTGGGCTTGGTGGTCTTATGTTTACATAAAAAGGCTTACAAACTATAACTTCTAACATATTAGCTTACTAAGTCCACAAGCCCAATTGACTAATCTATCACACGTTTACGACACATTACAAAGTTCATATGATTAGAATGACCATCACTTCTTTATACAATTCTTTAATGCTAACAATCTCCTCCTAAGGGGTGGTCATTCGAATGAAGCTCCATGTGATTAGGTCTTCTGTCTTTGTTGTCTTGAACTTTGTGTGTCGTTGTAGAATAGTCTTTAGTCTTTGTTCCTTCATGCTTTGTGATCTTTGATAAATGACATTTCTTCGTTCTTTGTTCTTTGTTGTTGTGGTGGAGTCATCTGCCTTTCGTCACTTCTTTGTCCTTGGTGGATAAACGCCTTTCCAACATGCTCATACGTCTTTAGTCTTTGAGATACATACATTTGTTGTTTCTGTTCTTTCACACTGATCTTTGTCACTTTACTTTGTAGATTCTTTCACATAACGTAGAATCTTTCTTTGAACTTTTCTTTACTTTGATCTTTGGTGAGAACTTTTCTTTGACTTCGTGATGCATGTATGAGCATGTGGAAACTAGTGTGGCGGTGATGATAATAATGAGTTAAGGGTAGCTGCATGAAAACGGTTAGTAATAAACATCCGGTACTTACAGGTTCGGAATTAGAGATCGTTAATAGCATAGTGTGAAAACTCTCTCTAACCCTTACCAAGGCCATTCCCAAATCGGATGCCCTCGAGAGAGCTTACAAGATCTACCGAAGTAGATCAACGATTGGGTGAGTCGCTGGAGATCACCCCACGACTGTAGACCATTTTGGAACCACTGAGAACACTAAGCGTAACCCACAAGAGATTACCGAAGTGACCTGCTGTCAGGGCTGTTTAATGTTAACCCTGGCAGGAATTTCCATTCAATCACTAATAATCACTATTGTGAATTCTCTCATAAATGTTCTGGCAGATTGCTAAGATCTGCGTAGGACTCTAAAATTTACATATGGCGTCCTTAATGTTGAACAACCAGTGTAGAAGTATCATGTGTTCCTATGAGATCTTTTGATGTATCTCGGGGCTCTAGAATCAATAAGTGCACATTTAGTCGTCGGAGACTGGAGCGGCGTCTCCTGTTTTAATATCAACATGCCTCGTAATGAGCGGTCGATAGATTATGCAGGGTTCCCCGTGAGAATGAAACAAGTACCTTTTGAGAGATACCCGAGTGGCTAGAAGGTTAGGTGCATTGCGTCACTGGGTCCATGACGTCTTGTCTTCAATACCGGTGTCACTTTAGTAACAACCAGTAGCATATGAGTTGAACCCGGTTTCTGCCCTAAGGTTGAACATATGGAGGACTATTTCTTTTCACCCTTTCATATACTTTTCTTTTTAATTCTTCAACCCTTCTTTCCCTTTCTCATTCAATTACTCTTTTTTTCAATCATACCTAAGGACTTCTAATTCTAATCTATTGGAATTGTCCTTGGGTAGATCCCTCCGGCTCTGGCGGATCATATGACATAAACCTAACATTAATCACCTTATAACGCCTTGATTCTCCTAGGTTTATTGATCACATGCCATAAAACTTTTTGTAAAATCTCTCAAAGTGTTTATGATTATAAAACACATTTTGTTAACACTTCGAGAGTTTTGCATTTTCAGAAATACTCCCCCTTCACATGTGCTCATGAGTTTTTAACATAAATTTGCACATGTTGGGGGTAGAGTTCGCACTTTTGAATTGATCGACTTTCAGTGAACAAGACCGATTCGAGACACGTTTACATCACTAGTTAGACTAGCTTGAAATTACTACCCGGCCTGGTCAAGTCCAATGAAAGTTTCTCAAATTGGTACATTCTACTTGGACAAAGTCCTTTCGATTACTGACATTTAAGCTTCGTCAATTCATTGGTTATATCTGAGTCGAGCTCTTTCGAGATTCTTCCACAATCTTTAAACATTTTTTATCACATTTTAATCACGTCTTCTCCCCCTCAAAAATAGCATATCGTGATATTTTTTATATCAACTGATTAATAGAAAAAGCTTTTGGAGAGATAGACGGATTTGTTAGTGCATGAAATCAGAACATTTTTGATTTTATACTCCCCCTTAATAAAAGCATATTTCAAACCAAAAGGTGAAAATCAATTAAGGGTTTGAGGGAGTTATCTTTTTGAAATGCGAGTTATGTACGGAAATATACACAAGTCATTTTGTAAAAACGAGTTTTTGCTTGAAATCTTTTCGTTTGTTTATACTCCAACTTGTTGAAAAGAATTTCGGTTTTGAACGTTCGAGTCCTGATTTGAAATAATCAGAAGTCATCATTTAAGTTCGGGTTTCGTACTGAAGTATACGAAAGCCATATTTTAAGAAAATTTGAGAAACTACATGTTTTGAAAAAACATTTTAGAGAACTCCCGCTCAAGCATCTGTACATGTCCGTATCATTGTTGAATGACATTTCTAGATACGTACAGAATATCGATTATACGAGAGACATGTCGTGAGAAGAATATTTTTGGATTTTTGTTTTTATATTGTTTTTGTATTTTTGAAATTTAATATTTTTGTATTTTCTTTTTGTTTGTTTTATAAAAGAAATGGAAAATCAAAAATAGAAGATTGAAAGAATGATGTTGAAAAATTTACAGACTTAGAACCCTCTGATGAACTGGGTTCTGAGATAGTTGAATCAGCTGCAACCAAAGACGAAGAGGTTTCACAAATAACATTGTTAGAAGTACATGTTTCCTTTCTTTGAGGGTAATCACTATCAACGGTTGTAGTGGTTTCTACTTCCTTATCCTGATGATTATCACTATTATTTGTCTTGGTGCAACTATCAAAAATCTTTCCTGTGGGAATCCATCTAAGACCAACTGTTTTAAACACTTTTCCCATGGGAATCCACCTAAGGTAAGATCTAGGCGTAGTTTTCTTATCAGATGTAGCAGAAGTCTCAGTCTTGGAAAAACTACATCCTGTAGATATCCACCTATTAGGTTTCTTAGCCTTTTGCTTCTAATCAACGGGTTTGTTTCGATTTGGCGTCTTAGTGGATTGTGCCTTGACACTTGATTTTCCTTTCTTGAGAAATTGTGCAATACATGCATCGTGATTAGCTGAGAAAACACATTTTTGACATGTAGGGCAGACAAATTCAACATTCTTATTTAACATAACAACTTTAACTTTGTCACTACAGTCATTTGGAAATTGCTTTTTGTTCAGAAAAGACTCAGAATTTCTAGTGTTGTTTTCTACGTGCATAGCTTTTTCTTTTTCGCAACTATTATTAGATGCAGGCCAATCCCTAGCCTTTTGTTGATTTTTCCTAGGTAATGGTTTACTACTACTAGCAGTGCTTTGGAATCTTGTAGAATTCATCACACTAGGTTTTGCACCTAAATTTCCGTCTTTTTGAATATCTGCCTTTTTCCTAGCTTCTTCTAGATGGTGATTATGGACCAAGTCATTAGAACCAATAGATTCTTTAACAGTTTTTGTGGTCACATTCGATGTAGTATTCCTAGAAGGGCTAGGTGCAATCACATTTGTGTTTCTTTCAACAACCAATTTTTGTTTTTCAACAATCTTTTCTTTTTCATTATTCTTGGGCAAAGGTGTTGGAGTGACTGGTTTTGTCAAATCATTTTTCACATCGACTTTTGGAGCAAACTGAGAAATTGACATTTTTTGTTTTTCAACCGTTTTTGAAGCATTTGGTTTCTCCGAAGTCGATGGTTTTGCAAACTTAGTATCCACACCCTTTCCTTTTTGACTTTCTAGCTGAGACCTCAAAAGATCATTTTGCGTTTTCATGTTTTTGAAGGCACGCTCATACGACAGTTTGTCATACTTGCATTCTTCGCTTTTACGATCAAGTTGTTTAAAATATGACACGTTTTCTTTTTCAAGTTTAATAAGAGCATTTTCATATTTTGAAAGAATTGCAGAGGTCTCAGCTCGGAGTCTTTCATCGTCTTCAACAGAATATGTTTGTAAAATGATAGACATAATATCAGTAGACAGAACTGCTTCTAAGGGAGAATTATTTAAATTTTCCAAAACATTTATCTGCTCAAAAGATTTATTTGCCTTCTTTATCAGGGATTTGTGGTCCATAACAAAGTCATCTGTTTCTTTCAAAAATTCTTGTTCAAAATGAATTACTCTTGCATGAATGGCGTTGATTGGAGGAGCAAGGTCATTTTCAAGAATCTTTTTCAGCTGTAAATGAACCGTGGAATTCCAATTAATCTCATTTAGTTTCGTTTTAGATTCTAAAGTCGTTTGAAGTTGCCCAATACTGGTTTTGAGATCATCAAGATATCCTCTGGCAGCACTTGTGTTAAAAATGTTGCTTGAAGACATCTGTTCTATTTTAGAAAGAGATTTGGGAACAACTGGTGGTTTAGAAACTTGTTTTGAAATTCCTGGGCTTTTGGAAAGTTCATATGCTTGTTTTTGTAGAACAAAAGTAATGCCAGAAAGTTTGTTCAATTTGTTGTAATCAATAGATTTCAGGTCTGGATTCTTTTGTTTCATTTTGGTTTGAGTCTCTTTAGCAAGTTCTATTGTTTCCACATAATCACGAACAATAGGAGGATCATGTTTGGTATATATCANTAGAACAAAAGTAATGCCAGAAAGTTTGTTCAATTTGTTGTAATCAATAGATTTCAGGTCTGGATTCTTTTGTTTCATTTTGGTTTGAGTCTCTTTAGCAAGTTCTATTGTTTCCACATAATCACGAACAATAGGAGGATCATGTTTGGTATATATCACATTTCCATTATACAAAGTATTCTATTCTTTCTGAGCTTTCTTGAGAATACAAGGAGTTTTGTTCCCTAGAGCCATTTTGTTTTTAGTATGGTAAATCGGATCAGTTTGATTAGTAACCATGTGAATTGTTTGACTCGAATGACCCGTTTTAACCAACAAGTTTTCTAGTTTTGCTATCATATGCTCTGACTCTATGATTTCTTCCAAAAGTTTATCTTCTTTCTTTGCAAAGTCCTTTTTCAACTCATCCCTTTGTTTTTCAAGATTGGTATAAGCTGATTTTTGTTTAGAGATCTGGTTTGTTAGGTCAGAAATTTCCTGTTTTAAAGAGTTAATAGTTTTTGTCGAACAAATTTGAAAAGAATCAAATTTGCTTTGCAATTCTCTATCTTTAACAAGTAACTTCTTATAACCAATTTCAAATTCAGACTCTCGTTTTGTATCAATTTGAAAACTTTTCATTTTCCTTGTATCTCTCAAGCTCAGTGGTCAATTTCTCATTCGCGGCCTTAACTTCGCGATTGACCTTTTTCACTTTTTCAATTTCAATACTACAATTGTTCAATAATGATTCAAATAAAGCACGTGTTTCCTCATCATTCTCAGCATGCTGTGAAACTGAGCCTCCACTATGATTCATATTGGGAGTTGCCGAATTAATATTGCTACAACTTGGCGTGTCCAGGTGCTAGAGTCTCAGAATGCTGTTCCTCATGAGGGGACATACCAAATATATGATTATTGTTGCATGTATTGTCGATTGGTACCTCAGCTTCACTAGGCCCGAAGGCAACACTAAATTAAATACTCCTATAGCTTCAACTCCTGCAGGCGCTCCATTACCCACGTGCAAGAATTGTTCTCCATAGGACAGCTTTCTCTCCACTCTAAACCCCTGCAAAGTATTGCAGATATGAATACCACAGCCCGTATCATATACTTAGGAATTCAATTTATGAGATAGAGAAAATAATTCAATCATAAAGAACGCACCTGATGAGCTAGGGGTACTAGCTTCACTCTTTTGCTTCTTTAGTCGCAAGTCATTGATGTAGAGTGCACAATTACGTTTCCAATGCCCTACTTGATGACAGTGGTGACAAGCTTGTTCCTTCTTGTTGGGAGGATTCACCTTGTTCTTCTTGGGTTGGTTTTGATCGATTCACCTTAGGATTTGGTTGATAGGCCAAAACCTGCTTGCCTTTATCAGCCAAACCCTTACCCTTGTTCACATGCGATTTTTTCTGGATCCTAACTCCTTGAATTGCCAACACTTACGTAGTAGGTGCCTTGCCCTTAGCTGGTAGATGCTTCTCATAGTCAACAAGCAATGCGAGTAACTCTGAGACTGTCTTCCCCGAGCAGTGCATGTTGAAGTTCTGTACAAAACCAGCAAAGTCCTTGTTAAGGGACCTATTGATTAAGTGAACTTGAACATTGTCGGGGTAACCAAATCCGACCCTGTGAAGTTGATCAAAGAATTCTCTCATCTCATTCACATAGTCTTCAACTGGTTTACCATCACCATGCTTGCAGCTGTGTAGTTTGTCAAGTGACTCATACAATTCAACTGCAGGAGATTTCTCATAAGCCTTCTTGAGCACATTGATCATGTCGTATGGAAAATAATACTCAAACTTCTTTTGCATTATTGGATCCATACTTTGAAGCATTAAGCACCCAATCTCATTATACTTAGCATGCTCCACTCTCCATTCCTCTTTGGCCGCATCAGTACCGGTCGCAGCAGGCTCCTCAGGGCAAGCCGTATTCAAGTAATTGAGCTTACCAGTCGCTCTCAAGACAATTCTGAGAGATCTGAGCCAATCATTGAAGTTTTTACCAGTCAATTTGGCTCTTTCAAGATGACTCTTGAAAGCAGCATACACGGAGTTATCGGGTTGAGCCATTTCTACAGAAAAAGTTCAAACATTAGTATTTTTTATAATGAAAATATTTTCAAGTAAACATAATACCCATGGATATATTCATATAACCACCTTAGTTTCTTGAAAACCTAGGATCTAACTTTTCATAATTTCACTACATCAGTTGATCTGCTAAAAGTGAAAGTACAAAAGATGGTAATCTGTCGTACAATAATTGGCAAACAATTTTCCAATTTCTAGATAATTAATGGGATTTACTTCAAGTTGATTCATCAACTTGCCATGTAAGCATGTTTCATCCCATCTCATGCCTTAAGTTCTAGGTCTCACGCATCAACTTAATTAAGTCGTCTAACTTAGAAAATGCAAATTATCCATGTGAGGTCTCACGCTCACTCGGAAATTTGCCTTGTCATTAATCTTTGGCCTAGGTATCACGCATACCAAAGAATAACTCCAAGTGTCCCTTATAGTTAGATGGCATGTAACTTAAATTTTAGGGTATTTAATTTTGATGTGATAATCAAAAAACATGTATAAAGATGCATGCACTCATCTTCATAACATTAGGTTTTTTTTTTCAAAACAATTTTTATTACCGATTCGCAAGATAAAGTTAAAAGCTTTTGTTTGAGGTATTGGGTTCACCAATTAAAGAAGAACCTTCAATTATCATCCACTGAAGTGGAATTGAGGTAAATCACCCTTAAGATGATATTGTACATCCAATGATGATGTAGGTAAGACGTCTTTAACTAACTCATAAGTGCATGGAAACCAAAGGTAGACTCTAGGCTCTTTCCAGACCTTGTTTCCATCACTATGAATTAGCTAAAAAAGACTTACTTGCAAGACCATATATACAAAAAACATCAATCAAACCAAAAGTTTATAACTTTCATCTTAAAACATATTAAAAACTTTTACAATACAAATCTCGTCGCGAGGATGCATTTAACGCATTACGGCATATAAGGCCAACCTCTAAGTATGACACATAAGATTTCGTAGTGTAAACTTCTTAATAATAATTATGTTTCACCATTATTAGTCCAATTAATTTTCTTTTCAAAAATCACCCTTGTTATTGCTTACACTTTTGTTAAACACATAACAAATAAACAAGTAATTTTAAAAGAAAACAAATACACAACTAATAAATAATTAAAAGATGAAACAATTAGCCACATGCATACTTAATTAGATAAACCCTCATTAAATCAATTCTAGGTTTATAATGTGTAAAATTAACTAAAGCTTTCACTTTGTACAAGTGAGCCACATCCATCGAATAATCGATTGTGTAAGCTAGAGTTAATTAATACACCACATAACACGTAAATTGATTTTAATTACACTTGGGGTCTTCTCCAATTTTAGATCTATCTAACATGTGGAACACATACTTGCAATTAAAACAATCAAACAATCCATGACTAACATGCAAGTTTCGTCATAGATTCATGCATAATAATTACCACATAGTTCACATAAACATGTTACAAACCGAGGGTTTCTAACCATTAATTAATCTTAATTAATTAAACCACAAACCCTAATTAGGGTTTATGTATAAATAGACCCCCCCTAAAATTAGGGTTAGGTTTTATTTTTCTTAAAAAAATAAAGAAAAAACCCTAGAACAATAACATGTGTATCTAAAACAATTAAAGATACGTTTTTTTATAGTTTTAGCAAGCAATTACATGCTATACATGGCTCGTGATGCCACTGTTATAATTTTATAATCATGACTATCATATTATTACTAATATCATGTAGCATATATTGCAGAAGCTATGGATCTAGTATAACACATAATAGTTAATTAACCAAAACATAAAGAAAACGTACCGTATGCAATTCTTGATTCTTGAACTATGAAAACAATAGATCTATGATAAACCTCTTACCGTTTTGTTTATCGATCTCTTGATAATAACTATAGTGAGTTATTACCTCGTTCTTGTACACACAAACTCTAATGAATTAAAGATTATGCAAGTAATATGAAAAAACTTTTGTTTTTGGAAAACAAAAATCGACAACCCTATGAATAGGGGTGTACGATCGGCTGGAGCAAAAAGAAGAGAAGGAAAAACCAATTTAGGGTTATGTGTGCAAGAGTGGAAAAACAATAACCCTTGGTTTTCTATATATACTAGTAGAGAAACTTTGGGAACAAGTTAGGGCAAGGGAAGCCCCCTCCCTTGGGTTGTACGACCGGCCATAGGACCCAAAGGGTCCTTTCGGATCCTTCTTGTCTCCAAATTCCATTCTAGTCCTTCACGTTTGCTTTTAACGATAGTTAGTACTTACGGTTAATAACTAACGACCGTTAAGTCCATATAGTGTTTAAATAATCGTATATACATAACATTTAATATATAATTATTATACTTTAATTCTCGTTTGTATTCTGTGCAATCCCGAGGTCTCGGGTTCGATACTAGACATTTAACATGTTAATATTTAACCATATTCCAACACTTTTAGCTTCACAAACCTTCAAACTATCATAAAGCTGCAAACTTTAAACTTTTTAACACAAATTTTACCCTAATCGATTTTTTTTTAATATATATGGGTTGTTATTTTTAAAATTTTAGATTTACCTAAAGTTTAAACCTTTTTGTTTGTAAAGATTTGTAACACTAGTTTATACAAAAAAAAATGTTAAAAACCCAAGAAACAAACACAAAAAATCAAACTTTATGATAAAAATGAAAATTTTTTAGAACTAACGAAATATATATATATATAAAAATTTTCGAAAAGAATAAAACCAAACACTCCAAAATCGTTGTTAGGCGATTGATCCCACTTGTAAGACCATATAACTATCAACTTATCATACGAATATGGATGAAAGGTGATGACTTGATGATTATAAGTAGGTGTTTCTAGAGAGAGAAAGTAGTGAGATGAAGAGAAAATATCATATATAAAACACACACTTACACACACAAGCACACCTTACAAATGAGGCTTTAGGAGGCTTTTATACATAAGACATTGATGCCTCATGGGCTTTCTATGGGCTTGGGCTTGGTGGTCTTATGTTTACATAAAAAGGCTTACAAACTATAACTTCTAGTTCTAACATATTAGCTTACTAAGTCCACAAGCCCAATTAACTAATCTATCACACGTTTACGACACATTACGAAGTTCATATGATTAGAATGACCAACACTTCTTTATACAATTCTTTAATGCTAACAGTTAAAAGACAATAGTGTATACAGCTAATTCATTTGTGAGGTATTTCTTCCAAAAGTAATATGTAAACCAGGATATGGATATAGCATGGAGCTCCACATTCATACTGGAGTTAATACTCTCATTTTGTGATGCTCTATTGGGAATGGACATTAGGAAACAATTTTAGTAAAATGTCAACAGTAAAATTGTTAGGCAAAGCTTCTTCATTACAAAATCATCGTAAAAAAAAAGGACATGCACTACATAATACAAAGGATGTGCTTTCAAAATTTCATTTGTTGCAACTTACCATCTTCAATGATTATAATCTTTTTGGATATTTTTAGAATTCATATCATTATATCACATTTTTTGTCAAATGAAATATATAGAATAACAACATCACTCTTTTTCAAAGTAAACACACCACTTAATGAAATACCAAGAATAATTCTTCTGGAATACAGCACAACTTCTTGAAGTAACTAAGAAGCCTTTCCTTGGACTCTCTTTAATAAATCAAATAACTTGTTAACTTAGTTAATTTTAAGGGAAAAAGAATAATTATCATCACTTTCACTGCAAAGCTTTAGTTTACTAAAGCACAAGTTCTCCGGATTTCACCAGCAAAGCCAGTCAAAACCCCAATTTTTCCCATTTTTACCATTGACTTTGAAAAATCATTAAAAAATGTGTACCCAAAGGACTTTGATTGAAGCTTGACATAAGCACTTGTTTGCCTATCATTTAGAAGAGCGGCATCTGACTGAAACAAACCTCTCTTTCTTAAGACAACAGTGTAGTAGTCCTCATCAAATGATCTGGGGGTCCTATCCATCGCAAGGACTGTAGTTGTGTCTGTAGGAGAGCATATACTTTTCAACTGAGGAATGAACTTGGGGTCTAAGGATGGGTCTGTTAGAATTTTATAATCATGACTATCATAATAAATTACTAATATCAAGTAGCACATAGATGCGGAAGCGTAGGATCATGTATAACAAATAAAAGTTAACTAAAACATAAATAGTAAACGTACCTCAAGCAATTCTTGATTGGGGATGAACAATAGATGAACCCTAATTAGGGTTTATATAGATCTATGAATAACCCCTTACCTTTTTGTTATTCGATCTCTTGATAACAACAATAGTGTGTTGTTACCTCGTTCTTGTACACACAAATTAAACCGTGTTAAGGTTATGCAAGTAAAACACAAGAACAAATTTTGTTTAACCAAAATCGATCCTAAACCCTTTGAGGGAGAAGAAACGATCGGCCAAAAGCAAGGAGAGGAGAAGAGAAAACTTTTATGGATAAAAGTGTGTACAAGAGATATCAAAACTCTTAACCCTTGATCTCTTTATATAGTATTTAGCAAACTTGGTCAACAAGCTAAACATCCCTAAGGATTAGGGGGTTCGGCCGATTCTAGCTCCACAAGGGGTTCTAGATCTTTCTTTTGTTACCATAATGCATAAACACATTCTTTCCTTATTTTCGTTTAACGGTCGTTAGTCATTTAACGGAAAACACTAACGGTCGTTAAGTTCTTGTGTTAATAATAAATATATAAAATACATTTATTATTATTCCTTAACACTCATTTGTAATGTGTGCAATCCCGAGGTCTCGTGTTCGATTCTAGACATTTACGTATTAAACTATAACCATATTTCCAACAGCTCCCACTTGGTTATATATTAATAGTAAAATGATATTGGTCGGCGTCTTGCAACACTCCAATACCCCTAGTTCAAACCGAGCTGAGTTTCCTGGAAAACCCTTAACGATTCATCGTTATTATTGTTATCCTTTTGTTTCTAATACTCTGATTAATAAAGAAATAAATCTTTATTAATTTTCAGTTTCTCGTTTATCAATGATTGAACAAAATTACCAAAACATCTGAACATATTCCAGATAGACTTTGGGTGTGGCCACACAAACATTTTGTCAATCCTACGAGTGGCCCATAGTATTAAACTTCAAAACAAATTTGAAGGAACAAATTCTATCTTGACTACAAGACTAACCCATGAACTTTGCAACACTTCTGAAAACAACCCTTATGACTACCAGTTACGGTTAGCGGTAGATTGCTCCACAGAAATGCACTACATTCATGACACTTATCTGGTATCTCAAGTCTGAGGATAACTAATTATGATTTACTTAGATAAGTCAAATCATTTAGTTTGGGATAAGTCCAATATCCAATTCATTGAATACCTTAATTGTCTTCCCTTAATAATATTCCCATATTATTAACCAACAATGGAAAGGTTTAGAATAATAACATTATTCAAGGATATAAACATGCAAAAACAAGGATATATATTATTAAAGCAATGTAAATAAACAAACCATTCTTTATTTCATTGGAAATTAATAATCGTACATTACATCCTTTTATCCAAATACTAAAATAGATCAATGCATGATAATTCTAGTTAATGAATTATGCCTCAAGTCATGTCAATCATACTTGTTGACTAGGCATAAATCAACTAACTTTGATCTATGATAATTTTGAGAATACTTATTTCAAGAATTTAATTATCAAAATTCTTTTATGTGTATATCCAATTATTTGATATATCCACATAATGTTTCATAAATGGTGTGATATCCTCAACCACCAATTTATGACAATCAAACTTTCAAACACTTTAAAGTTTAAAGTATTCTAATTCTTTAATGTATAATGCAACTATGCTCTTAGTTGAGCACAACTAGTTCACATGGCTATTAATAAGGATAAAATCCTACCATGACTAGTATTGAGTGTCATCTCAATTAAACTAGCATCATTGTATTAAAACTACAATATGCTCTTTAAAATCCCGTAAACTTAATATCCATTGTGTAATTTTGATGCCTTCCAATCTTTCAAGATTTACTGTCGGCTATAACAATTACGCAACAATTTGCTACATTGTATACACTTAGAATTTAGGAGCAGTTCCAGGTTGAGGATCGTTATTCTAAGACCAAAACATATTCCATTAGAATATTCATTACACAAGTTATATAATAACTTTGATTGGATATCAANGCTAATCTGTTTTTTTATTAAATGTTGTAATCCCCCTTAATGATATTCATTAACAACCGAAACATATATAGTACATTATGTCGTGTTACACAGTTAACCCTTAATGGCCTAACTAAATATTAACGATACAAACACAATTGGTCTTAAGAGGAATGCGCAGCTAATATTTTTTATCTTTCATAAAGTTCCTAGCATCAGGAAGTGGTTGACCATTTATGTCATCATAACAACGCCTTAATGGGCCTAAGTCGTTTGGGATACACTGTTCTCAGGTAGGGTGTTTGCATAAGGAGGAAATGTCATCATAAGTGAGTTTTCTCCCTGGTTGCCTAGCTTTAGTTTACTATGGGCTAAGCTAGAAGAATGGTGAATTAGTGTTGATGCATATGAATATGATTTTCTATTCCTATTTTCTGGATTTGGTTAGAGCTGATGGGCATGTCCATGCAAGTTTATTGTATCATACTGTGTATGTTCTTATTATTGATTAATATAAATATATAATTTACCATTAACATCCAAAAAAAAAAAGGTCACATAAAAAGATATTTATTTTTTGTAAGAATATTACTTACTAAATAAGTGGACTAAAAAATGTTCCGGGTCAGCCATTATCTTTTTATTTACCAGAACGGCAGAACCCACCCATTTTGATACCTCTACAGTTTTGCTCATAAATCTTTTAGAGTCTTCATACATGCTCATATATATCTTACAACATCTACAGAATAATTATCGGGAATACCTGTGATGTTACGAATATGCGATTCAGTTAGTCCTAATTGGCAAAAGTTGAATGACGTTATTGCTTTTACGTGTCACACATGGTCTCGTCTACAATAAAATATATGCTATTTCCTGTCAGGTGACTCGGAACCAGCACGATCCAATGGAGGTCTCCCAGGTGGCTTTTTTTAGGTCTGCGTCGTTTCATTACTTTTTGGTTGCAGCCCACCATAGTCACCTTTTTTGCCTTACATATCTAAACTCCCTTTTCAACAATTATTGTCCAGTCCTCCCTTAAAGGAATATAGATCATGATCAAGAATAAAATAACAAATGCTCAGAATGGTGGTTTAGATGTGTCAATATCGTGCTACCTGTCGAAAGAAAATGGTATCAGTTGAAATTATACTGCATTGTATTAGAACACTTTAAAATTAAGAACTAAAAAATGTTAATACTTGGTACCACAAATATATACTTAACGATAACTTAAATCACAAGCATATAGCCGCTTTCGAAATTCCAATTTTATTGCATATTTGTATTATTCACTGGTTTTAAAAAGAATCAGTTAAAACTCTTGTGAAGCTGTGATATATATGAAAAGCTGGGCTAAGTTCAAAATGCATTACCATATTCACCAAGCAGAAAGTATTCAGAATTCAGAAATCAGAATTAGACCTTTCTTCATGTAGGCTTTTATAATTATTGTGGACTCCAATTTTAAGTAGGGAGCCTGATGGGCTGAGAATCTTATGGGTCAATGAGTTAATAAAAAGAGGGAGTATGGGCCTTATGAAATATGAATAACAAATTTATAAGTGGGTACAATTCTAAGAGCCTGATAAATTTTCATTGTTTAGGTTTAGAAGTCGATTTTTTGACTCATATATATACTACTTAACGGGGGGTATTTTTCATGATCGTTTTCGACCATTTCTCTAGCCGCCACCAAATGAATACCAAGTGAAATTGAATCCTAGACCTCTTGAAGGGATGTTTGAACAAAATAAAGAACGAGTCGCTTAATTAATTGAACGTCAAGTTAATTTTATTCTACAAAAGGGATAACCATGCCTCTACTAGGCAACATGTTGTCATGTTTTAATCTTACACAAAGTTATGCAAATTCACAAAGGATGCCGGTAACACTTTACTATTAAACATTTAAGCCACTGCCTAAAGTTGTACTGTATATAGCTACTTAATGCACATACAACATTCTTACAAATGCAACTATCTTGTTACAATGAATGTATTATATTATTACTATGTCTTAACAAAAAAGGATAAAAGTTTCTCTCGTTTAGATGTACAGGGAGAAAAGAAACATCCATTGAATTAGTAGTAATTAATATGAGCAAATATTGGTGGTGATTAATAAGCGAAAAAAGCAAGTGCAATAATTACTTGGATGAGTTTATCTTCCCTTCACATGGGTGTTTTTGTACTAATAATGTGTATGCTACCTAGTTGCTTTCACAATAGTAATAATGTTTAAAAGTCGATCATGTAGTTGGTCGATAAGAAATTAATAATTCATTCACTTTGTTTGTCTAGGTGTCAATGGCAGGGGCGGTTTTGGGGCGGCGCACCATCAGCAACCGAGCCGGGCCCAACCTACTAAGGGGCACTAAATTTTTTTTATACCCATTATATGTACTAGGCTCAACCCACTAAAATTTTTTATGCCCATTGTAGAAGTAATACTTTTGTTGCAAGAATGATTTTTGTCTGTATTTTTGGCTTTTCGTATTTGATTATGGTCTATGGATATTATAATGTAGGGGCACATTTTTTTTTTGTGCCAGGCCTAATTTCTTTTTGACGTTCTCAGCACTGCCCCTGGTCAATGGTAGTTGTTTGTGGTTTTCATAATATTAATCAAATATACGTAATGGTAGGTTCGATATGTGAAGTCATTTCTTTATGTTTCATGCGTGTGGTTCAATATATAAACTCATTCATTTGAAGTTTATGTACGTATGTAAATATGTATGTGTATAGGTGTGTTGATTGTGTGCAATGGCGGAGCTTAGTGGAGACATAAGAGGGCTGTGGCCCCCCTAGAGATTGGATTCTTATGCTTAAATACATTACTTCTTTGTTTTGTAAACACAACTTGTAGTAGGAATTTGTGATTTTGGCCCTCCCATATTTGTTTATATGCCTTTTGGCCCTCCTTAAAAATAACTTGAAGCTCCGCCACTGATTGTGTGTGTACACTCTTTGAAAATGTCACGATGCATGTAGCTACAAACGTACGCAAGGCCAACCACGACCAATCCACGTACAACGCCGTCCCCATAAACTTGCTATACACGAGTTTGTATAGAAAATCCAACGCTTGTTGTTCTAACAACTCGTTCTTCTTTTTGGAAAAATCTATGTTAGTAGAACGAGGATATGATAGTGAAACTAGTACTTATATATATCACAGAGACTTGAGAAATCACATCGAGGAGATGAACTGTTTGTGTCCATTCATTGATGTGTCGTCTCTCAGGCACTTATTAGACTTGCCCGTATATCGTTTGGGTTGAGTCTAAGTGTGTTTAGTTGTCGTTTCGAATGAAGTATGATTTTCTTAAGAAACTACGAAACAGAAATTCCCTTTGCATAAAGGACCACATAGTTGTAAACAAAATATGTAATAATCATTTCCAAACAAAACCATTCCAAAAGTATCGAATTGTTAACCAATCTGCATTCTATTATTGTCGTTCTTCTTGTTTTAATAGTTGTTAGGCTTTATATTTCATTTGCAAAATCCCATTCCGAGGTGAGGGTGAGGTTGCTCACAAGACTTTCGATACCAACATCAGACCACAGAACAATATTCATGGTTAGCCAAACACAATGGCAGAGCTAGACGCTTTATTGTGGGAGGATGATTAACGTAAATTATATGAAATAGAAAGGAAAAAAAATACACTTCATGAAAATTTTCAAAAAATAAATTAGGTGACAAATTGTAAGGGCCACATCCCTTTTTTATCTTCACGTAGCTCCTCCTATGGCCAAACACATCCATTAACCACTTTTGAATTCATTTACTTACAAAAGACTGCAATATCTATGCAAATTATTTTTAAAAAATGTGGGTTATAAATTTAAAGGTTAAATGAGGTAAAATCTTAACCACCTAAAAACTCAACCTATTGATTGTTTATATAAATATAGGATGAAATAAGTCATGCACATGATTCTTGTAATAATGTCCATCAAAGTGTTGCCTAGCACCATCCTTCATAAATAAAACTTTTGTACAAATGGTCCTTTAACGTGTTACGTAAGTAATATTTGTGGTCTTTTAACCATCAAATAAACATTTTGGTACAAATTAATAAGAATTCATCTCGATTTAATCTTAGTTCGTGTTGTATTTCGCTAAGACTGCTTAGCAAGAGCGATATAAGGATCGTAATGTCAAATTTGTTAACCTAATCATGAAAATGTTGCGGTTACTACAAATCTATAAAGTATGCAACAACATGCTAGCTTATATCACGTGTGATTGATCATTAAAACGATATTATACAAATCCTAATTAACCATCGTAGACGAATACACATGTTGCAGGTCTTTTCCTCGCTCGTTGCCATTGTGGATAAATCATTGAAAATGCACATCTTCAAATCTAATATGCACCAAAAAATTGTTGATTTTGAAAGTAAATGGACAAAATTTGTTAGGTAAGGTTATAATCAAGAGACCATTTATGTAACTTTTCACAACATGGTGTGCATATAAATACACAAACTCACAACCATTGATGAAAACCATATTTGCATACTTAACTCTCCCTTGTATTTTGAATACTAGAGATGTGCATTGTAGTTTTTGCTTGGAAAGTTCATCCTCTCTATCCTTTTCTTCTTTTGCTCAATAGAGATGAGTATCATCACAGGTATACAAACATATGTTATGTACTCTAATCTGTTCTTCATTAGTAATAGTGAGACATTGCCACATACTAAAATATCACAATTTCACATGTGCATGTATTTAACAAGAATAAAAGGTTACATACATAGATAAGGTCTTCATACCAAAGACTATATTGCCTAAATGCCCAAACAGATGATAAACAATCTTTATAATCAACATAAATACACAAATGGTTTTGCTAACGAGCCGTTCCATATATATGTATACTTGTTATGTATATGGATCGTTTATTTGCTAATTGTGTCTACGTATGATTACATGTTTGCTTGTTATTGTTGTCTTTGACGTGTGTTTGGGATGGAATTAAGGCCGACGAAGTCTGTTGGGTGGTGGGAGGATGGAGAGATATTAGGAGGGAGAGATGAGGTGGCGGGAGGGACATGGTTGGCATGCACAAGGGAAGGTCGAGTCTCGTTCCTAACTAATGTCTTGGAACTTCACACTCTACCCGAAGCCAAGAGTAGAGGAGACCTTCCCTTGCGTTTCTTGGAGGTTTATTTTCTTACCAATTCTTAGTTTTTACTCGTTAAAAGATCTATCTATCTATCTAGCTATATAAGTACGTAATATATACCTATGTAGAGACTACTTAGTATGCATAAATAATGGTCTTACTTATATGTGATGGATTTTACTTGTAGAGCAAAAAGAGTTCAGAGGAATTTGCAAAGGAATTGGTGAAGGAGGTTCATGAGTACAATGGATTCAACCTCATAACACTTGATCTTACTTCCAACAAGATGTTTTACATATCTAACAGACCAAAAAGCGAACCACCAACGGTTCAACAAGTTCAACCAGGCATCCATGTTCTATCCAATGCCAAGCTTGATTCCCCTTGGCCTAAGGTCAATAATCGCGTTAAGCATGCTAATTGAAGCACATAAAATGATACTTTTTTAGTTTCTTAAATCATTGATATTTTTTCAGGTCCAACGTTTGAAACTGAATTTCAAAAAACTGCTTAGCACGTATGATGAAGATGAGGATATACCCATGAAGGAAATGATCGACAAACTAATGAGAGACACCACAAAAGCCGACAAGAGTCAGCTTCCTAACATTTGTTCTCTTGAATGGGAACATAATCTCAGCTCGATATTCGTTGAAGTAGACACCCCATTGGTATGTATATATTTCGCTTATGTAATAACTTCAAATCATCATATGCTTGATTATCTCACACTTGTTCCTTTGATTAATAGGGTCGTTATGGGACGAGAAGCATGATTGCACTAAGTATCAAGGATAACGAAGAAGCAAGCTTTCACGAGACCTATATCGAAAAAGGTTTGTGGTGGGAGAAAACCATCGACTTCTATACTACTCCAAAAGTAGCATTAAACGAGATCGTCCTATGATCGACGACACGAAAAAACATTCAACAAATATTTATAGCTCATACTATTATTGTCATTTTTTCTTTAAAAACAATTACAAGCCCAAATAAACTCCATTGTAGATACATGTTCACCATATGTGTGACCATGGATTTAGATATATTGGCAATGCTTGTATAATTATGATTGTTATTGTTGGTATACAAACACAACATACGTTATTAAGTTGATATTTAAAATCCTAGCTATAATCGATCTTTGCTGTTTCATTATGATCTTATTCGTTTAATGGCATACAGTAAAACTGTAAAACTCAAATATATGTACTTACTACGACGACAGTTATTGGGTGGTTATCGTTCGGTTTCAAATTGAATGGGTAATTGGGTATAGCTGAACTGCAAGTTAAAAATGGGCCACTTATATCCATTAGAAGGCCCACACCTACAACTTAATATGTCACACTGGACAACTACACGTAACACATGTATATCATTGTTTCAAGTGTCATAAAAGCTGCCAATAGAATGTTACTAGTAATATGTCATGATGACCACGTAATGTGTGTCCATCAACTACTCGCAATGCTATGATATAGACGTCCAAAATTCGCATATATTATGTCGGTGAGAATAACCTTTTTATGATATTTTTATATGTCATGTTTGATGATGTATTGTGTCATAATATAGTTGAAGTCTAACCATAATAATTTGTGCAACAATAATAGAGTCGAAAATGGCGTAGAGTCTCGTGTATGATCTTATACGTTGATTTAGTTCACGCGTTGTTTTAAATCTTGGGGAAGATCCATCATCGCACTAAGTTATCTGTCTTATAATAAGTATCCGACTCACTATTTAGCTTGCGGTTAATGAAAAATAAGTACAAAATCTTATTGGCTAATACTAGTAATTACTTGTCTAAAATTGTGTGTCACAGTAACAAACATATGTTATAAGACGGAATATCATCGTTTAAACAACACTAATTGCTAGTACAAAACTACAAATCATCATTTTGAGTAATCCATCAGTTTCAACAAACTTTATTAGCTCATGGTGGAAATATATGTATCGTGATGTTTTTGCAAATACTTGCTTTTTTGTTAAAGCTTTATTTTATTTTATTTTATTTTTGATTATTATTATTTTTTAACTATAAACCAAACAAATAAATCATATATTGACCTCACACCTATTACTATAAAAGAACTGAAGAACCACTAACTCATCCATCACGAGACATGGAGTTGAATTCGTTAGTGGCTCCAAATCCACATATCAGGGTGGCCAAAAGTCATTAACCTTACAATTACGCATCAGATTGCCAATACTTTCATTGCAGTTGGGATGAGCATAATAAATCGCATACCCACCGGACTAGACCGAACGTAATTAGGTCCGGTCCGGTTTTCGGACCGTGCTCGGCTCTAACTGCAGCATTACTTTCCTCATAAGTCACTCGAGCCACTTTCTTGACCACTTGACATAGTCCAGTCAATTGGCCTTTGTACCCACTATTGCCATCGTAATGCACCATTTTCGATCTCTTTGACCGTTCAAAGCACTTTACTGGTATATCTTGGAACGATTTGTCTATGTGTTCTGACTTTCCTTTGAAAACTTGCATATTTCTATTTTTTTCCATAGGGAGTAGATTGTTACCCAAATCACAACACTCCACAAACATCTTACTCGACTTTGACATAAATGAGAAACCAGAATGATGAATAATTTATTTTTTGCACTGAACTTATTAATCATTCTAAATACCTATCATGCACTACGTTTCATAAAAAGTGTTCATCTTACTATTTATGTTTGTCAAAAAAAGAAGTCTAAATTTTATTTTTGAATAATAGTTAAGACAGATTTTCGTACTTTACCATTATAATTAAAACACACACTAATTACTCATTCATAATTTTTATATTAACTATGAGGGTAAAAATAATTTTTTATCAATAAAAACTTGCATTAATTACACATATCATATTTTGTCCATTTAATGTTCGTGGACACTTTTTTTAGGATGGAGGGAGTATATATTTTCTCCCACAACTTCATTACCCCCTTACGTAATACAAGTACATGATCGACCGAAATTTAATCATCACAATGTGGGCATAACATTGTATTTAAGTCAATGCCACATTTTTGGTAATGCGTTATTACCATTATTGCTAACAACCATGTAATATTAACTTCAACCCTCGTTAGGTAAATATATTGAGGTCACAAGGGAAAAACTAAAAAACGGTCACATGGATATTCCTGTTATCGTCATACATAACATGGACAACTCATTCATTTATCCGTTTTACATATCTCTTAATGGAAAAATGTTTATTTGTAATCATTAAAAAATTAAAAACCTTAAAATTGAGCAATGTAATCTTCAAAATACTATTTAAATCTTAAATTTAAATATTTTATTTACTTTCTCACATCAAGATAGTTGCTTACAAAATAGTAAAATTACCAATCTTTACCATTTTTTTTCTTTTTCAAATTTATCCTATTAACGTCTCAATCCCGATCAATATTTAATCCCAATTTGTTAAAGTGGAACTTGTATGTTATTGTCGTCATTTCGGATTATGAAAACTTACCAATATCAATTACTTAATGTTACAAAAAACACTTAATCATAATATCTCAACTATGATAATGTTTGACGAAAGTAATTGTTGCCGGAGCTGGTGCTGAAGATGGTGATTATAAAAAGAGATTATTTTTATAAGCTACATAAAGTAACCTTTGATTTTAAGAGATTATGAAATATTATAATCTCTTATAAATTCTATCAGTCAAACGAATATTATTTTCTAAATATCTTATTTAAAAAAAAAAAGTATAACCTTTCAATAATTTTATGTGCCGAACAGGCCGATACATAATATTTTGAAAAGTCGATAGTGTTGAAAAGCTTGTTACTAAATGTACTACTTTACTAAAAGAGTAAAAGTCAAAATAATTCACACGAGAAACGGGTAGTACAATATCTTTAAAAACAAAAAATTCAAAAATTGAGAGGGAAAATATCAAAAAAACAAAAACCAAACGAAATAATTTCACATTTTCACGAAAACGGCCCCCCCAAAAAAAAGCGCGGGAAACGAAACCCCCCCAAAAAAAAATTAACTTTGAGAAAAAAGCGGTCTTTCACCACATTTTAAATCCCGCCCAAAAATATCTCACTCACCCCCCTTATAAAAACCCACTCCTCTCATTTACCCTATTCTCACTTCATCATTTCACACACACACTAAAAACACACACTAAACCCTAATTTTATCATTTCTCTCGGTACGTCAAATCCGTCAAATTAGTTACTATAATCATCCTTCCGTTATGATTACGATGCTGTTATGATGCTTCGGTTACTGATTCAGCTGTTTAATTCTGCTTATTTGGCTTATTTTCAGGTTTTTGAGATGAAAGGAGCTAAAGGAGCGAAGAAAGCTGATACGAAGTATGATTTCCATTCGATCTATTGTTTTTAGTTATTTTTTACTTAATTTTGATGAAATTAGGTTATAACTTGTAGATCTGATTTTAATTGTGAAATTAGGATATTAATTGACCTGATTTTGATTTAATTAGTTATTTTAGGGTTAATTATGGTGAAATTAGGTTTTATAATATTTGTTGATTTTAGGCTCATATTGATGAAATTAGTTGTTAATTAAGATGAAATGAGGTTTTAAATCGTAGATCTGATTTTAATTGTGAAATTAGGCTATTAATTGACCTGATTTTCATTTAATTAGTAATTTTAGGGTTAATTATGATGAAATGAGGTTTTAATTAGTAGATCTGATAATTAATTGACCTGATTTTGAATTAATTAGTTACGATATGTTGTAGTTAATTTTGAAGTTTTGGCTGTGGATTATAACGTGTTTTTTGGGCCTAATTTTGATGAAATTAGGTTTTACAATAGTTGTTGATCGATGTGTCATGTTAAATTACGATGAAACGAGGTTTTAACACGTAGATCTGATTTTAATTGATGAAACTAGTTTCTAATCTGTTAATGCGATGTCGAGATTAGGTTATATGTTACAGTTATTTGAAGTTTTGGATGAATATTATAGCGTGTGATGTTCTGTTAGGTTTAATTATGATGAAATTAAGTTATAGCTTGTTGATATGTTAGTGATTTTAGTTTAATTGTTATCAGACTAGTTTTTAGTTATAAACTGATGTAGATAGTTTTTAATCATGTGATTTTGATTATATGTTAACTGTGATGAAATTCGTAGTCGAAGAACTGATGTTATTAGATCTGTTAGATGATTTTATTTAAAGAACTGATGTTATTATGAGATTAAGTTGGCTGAAGATAATTGTTGTTAAGTTTGATGCTTATAGATATATATTTTGTTATATTGTTGGATATGTTAGATTTTAATTCGTAACTGTGATGAGATTAATACTTAGTTTTGATGCTTATAGTTGTAGTATGCTGCTGTGTTTACATTTGATGTTTATAATGTGATGTGATTTCTTATTTAAAGCTACAGTGTTGCTTGAGTATAGCATGATTTGATCTGTAGTGTGTTTATTATGGTTATGATATTGAAGTGATTTGATGTGTAGATTATAGTTTGTACTGTTAGGACTTAGGTGTTAGCTTATGAATTGAAGTGATTTGATGTGTAGATTATGTAGTATTATTATAGTTTCAATTTGCAACAGATTAAGTATGGTTTGATATGTATACTTGTATATAGATTTAAATCTGAATGATGATATGTGCAACTTGTTATTAGTGTAGTGCTAATTTGCATTTGTGTTAGCTTGTGTTGATCTATAATGTTATTAATGGCAATTAACTAAGTTTTAGATGTAATTAAGTTGCTAGTTCTGTATTTAGTATGTGAATTAAGTTGCATATACTTGTGATTTGTATGTTTGATGGTTATAAGTGAAGAAATATGCTCTTAAGTTTCATATCTGTAGCTAAAACATTGAATAGATCTGCTAGTTTGTAAGTGCAGCAGAACGCCACACACAATGTTGATCTTTGTAACTTCAATTTCTAAAAAGCTAGCTTGTTAAACTTAGTTAGCTTCTTACTGAGTTTGTTGTTCTAATGTGCTCTTTCTTTTGGTTCTAGGCTGACTGTGAAGAAGACTGCAGCTAAGGGAAAGGCTGCAAAGGACCCCAACAAGCCCAAGAGGCCTGCTAGTGCCTTCTTTGTCTTCATGTAATTAACATGCTCTTCATCAACTTATATCATCTCATTAAGTTTATTGAAATTTGTACACTGATGCGACTCTTTCTGTTTTGAAGGGAGGGTTTCAGGAAGCAGTTCAAGGAAGAGAACCCTACCAACAATTCTGTTGCTGCTGTATGTATTTTTTTCCAAGTCCTTATAAAGTTGGGTTTATATTATTGATTCGTTTTTGTCATTATAACCATGATTGAACGATCTGCAGGTTGGCAAAGCTGGTGGAGCTAAATGGAAAGCAATGTCTGATGCTGTAAGTAACACTTGTTTCTAATGTTATTGCTTATGATTTATAAACGTGTTAATTACCCTTATGAATAGCTTGATGGTTTGCTAACTGTGTAAAATTACAGGAGAAGGCACCTTTTGTTGCCAAAGCTGAACAAAGAAAGAAGGATTATGACAAAACCCTTGCTGCATACAACAAGAAGAAGGTAATTATTGTTTGCAGATATGTTTATATAGTTATATCTGTCTTACTGTATAAAATTAACATGTTATTGATTGCTGGTTTCTTCTTATTTTAGGATGCTGCTACTGAAGAGGAGAATGATTCTGACAAATCTAAGTCAGAGGTAAATGATAATGAAGAGGATGGCAGTGATGAGGTATGCTTATAAATCTTTAAATGCAAAAGTCGCAGCTGTTAAATGTGGCTAGTAACCATTGTTTGGTGTTGTCGATTAATGTGGGGTTTTGTTTGTGATCTTGTAGGAGGAAGATGATGAATAAAGCGGGATGGGATCTTCATTGAGTGTTGCAGAATAAATCTGCTTTGTAGCCTCTTAATACTATTAGCAAAGACTAGGTTTCTTTTTAGTAATGGATATGTTATGTTGAATTGATGATCATGGAATAGTTTTCGATTAGATGTTTAGCTGTTATGGTGCATAGAGATAACAAGTTAGATTTGTTGTTTTAGCGTTTCCGCCTTTGTGCTTCTTGTTGGTCTTGAGCAGATTCTAATGAAATGCATTATGTTTTAAGAAAAGTTTCGCTTACATTGTGTTTGATTTCGGATGAAAATAGTGTCGATTTTTTCCCTATGGCTATTACTGGTACTAGTTATTGTGTATTTGCGTAACTAGAAACCATATTTTCGTTTTTCATGGTCTGCATCAAATTTGGCAAGCCTTCTATAAAGTGTTAAAATTTTACTGTAGAGCCTTATTTTCCATGCCTGCTGATCTAACATCAAGAATTGACTATTGAATTCTGTTTGAATCACTTGGTGCTTCTTGTTCATCATTCCTTACATGCTGACACATTTATACAGTTAAAAATCAGCACATGTGAATGAATCCATATGGTGATTATTCACTTTTTACCATTATTGGATGATTTCTTTATCGCATAACCATATCTGATCCGACTCAGATTGGGTTCATGGGTTGCTAAAAGAGAAACATTACTAACAACAACACTGAAGTTGTTGAGAGTACAAAAGAATGAAAGATATGGCGGTTTTTGGGGAGCAATGTAAGTAGCCTATTCCTTTAGTTGAGCATTTAACAATGGGAACACATTGATGGCTCTTTTTTGTTTAAGAGAACACAAACTATTTGTATACAGTAGTTATAAATGTAAAATAATAAGTAATTTCAAACCCAATATTGCTTGTTCTATTTTGCAGCCATTGGTAATTGTTATGCAACTTCATAAGTGTTTCTTGTGCTGATAATTTCCACATTTCTGTAAAGCAACTCAAAAGTCAATTCAACTAATTACTTGGAAGTTACACTTAAAATTCCCTAGTCTTCTAACCACTTCACAATCTCAAAAGCCATTAATAATTTTAAAACACATGATATTTAATTAGACAAAGTAATATCACTTGAGCATCTTTGTCTTTATTAAGCATGCAGATCCACCCATGACTCTGAGTCAACTACTTCAACTTCATCCCCATATGTGAAATTCTAACCTGTCAAAGACGCAAAACTTATAAAGTTGCATTCGAAATAAAGATTCAAATTGTAGCAATAAATAAAACAACGTCCGATCAAAATACATGTAACATTTAATCATCAATTCAGACGTTCCGTCTTACACTTTTTCCTACTGACAGCCTAATTAGAAATCATAAAAGATATATCAACCCAAAATGACATGTTCCTTATTCTAATATCACTCGTTTTGACCAATTGCAATCTGCTCGACCTACTGGTTTTGCCACATCTATTACTAATAGTATTTTTGGTCTCATACCGGCACTTAGCATGATGAAACATTGTGTTAGATTAAAAAAAGACGCCAGAGAATAAGTGAAATAAGGTGCACACCCGAGCCACACAACATTAAACCGAAGAAACGAGAATGGTGAATATCAAAATGACAAATTTACACCTAAAGCTCCCAAAGTAATCTGCTTGACAATTACCCAACCACTTCCTTGAAACTAATTGGAAACGAAATGGAAAAGAATAGCAAAGACTTGGAATTGACCAAGACTTTCTTGAGCCTCACTCAAAATAATCATCTATAAGTAGCACTAAAATTCTAAAATATGATATAAACCAAAATCCAATAAACAAAATCTTGAATACACTTACATACGCTTTTATCAAATTCTGGGTCAATGGAGGTAAAGCCGGTGGTAGAAGTGGTGACACAGAAGCTGGTGGATACGTTGAATGAGGAATCAATAGCCGATAACAAAGTAATGATACATCAACTAAAGGGTGTCCAAAAGTCTCTGGAGAAGCTGCGAAGCTTCTCCAAAGAAAAGGATCATCTTCGTGTTGTTTATGAAATTGAGGACGAGATTGAGAAGTTTACTTTCAGAGTTGCTCGACAAAGGAAGAGGTTTGGTTTCTTAACGAAACAAACATTCTTCTTTAATAACGTCAACTCTTGTTGTAAGCTTAAACGGAAGATTAAAAAAATTCGAAGTACGATTAGAAATTTTCGAGACGACGAGGCTTCTATTACAAGTACTACTACTAGTACGCCTACTAGTAGTACTAGTACCGTCACTTCATCCCTGAACTCTAAAACTGATGAAGAAGAAAACGATGATGGTGATGATGCTTTCTGTAATGGAACAAATGAGCTGGCACAAAAGAGTTCCTCAGATATTTGGCCTATCTCAGAAATTCCAAGTACCCCAAGTCCTAAACGGGGGTGGATGACTCGATCATTCAGCACAATCACGAACCAAAAAGAGCACGGGCTACAATGTAAGAAACTAACATTTAGTTTTTCTTACAACGAAGAAGAGAAGAACATGGTAGGTTTCAAACAGTTATCTAANTAGTATTTTTGGTCTCATACCGGCACTTAGCATGATGAAACATTGTGTTAGATTAAAAAAAGACACCAGAGAATAAGTGAAATAAGGCACACACCCGAGCCACGCAACATTAAACCGAAGAAAACGAGAATGGCAAATATCAAAATGACAAATTTATACCTAAAGCTCCCAAAGTAATCTGCTTGACAATTACCCAGCCGCTTCCTTGAAACTAATAGGAAAAGAAATGGAAAAGAATAGCAAAGACTCGGAATTGACCAAGACTTTCTTGAGCCTCACTCAAAATAATCATCTATAAGTAGCACTAAAATTCTAAAATATGATATAAACCAAAATCCAATAAACAAAATCTTGAATACACTTACATACGCTTTTATCAAATTCTGGGTCAATGGAGGTAAAGCCGGTGGTAGAAGTGGTGACACAGAAGCTGGTGGATACGTTGAATGAGGAATCAATAGCCGATAACAAAGTAATGATACATCAACTAAAGGGTGTCCAAAAGTCTCTGGAGAAGCTGCGAAGCTTCTCCAAAGAAAAGGATCATCTTCGTGTTGTTTATGAAATTGAGGACGAGATTGAGAAGTTTACTTTCAGAGTTGCTCGACAAAGGAAGAGGTTTGGTTTCTTAACGAAACAAACATTCTTCTTTAATAACGTCAACTCTTGTTGTAAGCTTAAACGGAAGATTAAAAAAATTCGAAGTACGATTAGAAATTTTCGAGACGACGAGGCTTCTATTACAAGTACTACTACTAGTACGCCTACTAGTAGTACTAGTACCGTCACTTCATCTCTGAACTCTAAAACTGATGAAGAAGATAACGATGATGGTGATGATGCTTTCTGTAATGGAACAAATGAGCTGGCACAAAAGAGTTCCTCAGATATTTGGCCTATCTCAGAAATTCCAAGTACCCCGAGTCCTAAACGGGGGTGGATGACTCGATCATTCAGCACAATCACGAACCAAAAAGAGCACGGGCTACAATGTAAGAAACTAACATTTAGTTTTTCTTACAACGAAGAAGAGAAGAACATGGTAGGTTTCAAACAGTTATCTAATGTCTCTTATCAAGAAGAAGTAGGCGTTTTTGGGCAGATTGATGATATCAAGAGCCTAGTGAGACGGCTAACACAGCAAACGGAATTGTTTGTCCCAATTGTTGGTGACGCAGGTTGTGGAAAGACCACCCTGGCTCGTGCAGTCTACAGAAACAGAAAGATCCGGGATCACTTTGAATCCCATGATTGGATTTCTGTGACAGAAGACTATGATCTAGAGCGTGTTTTGCTAAGTGTGTCAAAGAAGGTGGATATGGTTAAGGGCAAGAGATACCTGATTGTGGTAGATGGTGTCGGGAGTTGTAGTGTACTAAAAGATCTGAAAAATGCCTTCCCGGATGAAAACAACGGAAGTAAGGTAATTTTCATATCTCGGAGTGGTCCAGAGATGAGCATGAATTCACATAGTGTGAAAAACATAAGTAAAGAGGAAAGCTGGACTATGTTTCTGAAGAAGGCTGGAAAGGAAAAGGAGGCTGAGCAAATCAAACCGTACGTGAAAGATAAGATCTTGAATATATGCAAGGGCTTGCCTCTTAATATTGTCCTAATGGCTGGACTACTCATGACTAAGAGAACAACAAGATGGGCAGAGTCTTTAACGATCGATCATGATCAACATTCTGATGACGTTTTGAACTTGTGTTATAATGACCTGACCATCAACTCAAAACTTTGCCTGTTATACATGTCTCTTTTCCCTAAAGATTACGACATTCCAGTACGGAGGTTGCTGAGGCTATGGCTAGCCGAGGGGTTTGTGAAGAGAAGATCCCGAAGATCCAAACATCCCTTGCCTGAGGATTTGGTAAAGACATGTTTTGATGAATTGGTTGATCGGAACATAATTCAGATAACCAAATTAAGATCTGACAACAGCCCTCGACAATGTCGTTTAGTCTCGCTTTTTCATGATTACTTGCTGCCAAAAGCACAGGATATCAGCTTGTTCTACATCCACAGAAATTCGGAAAATTATGAGGATGCAGCAGGCACTTTTGGTGTACGCCGGATGGTTCAGCATCTAAGCACCACAGGAGCCTTTGATCATCAGCAATCACAGCGTAAGACTCCTACTTTTGATCCGTCTCTTTTGCGGTCTTACATATCCTTCAATTTCCAACACAAAGACATGCCAGAAAGAGAAGTGGGAATACTTTTATGTCAAGTCATTAGTCATAACTTTAGCTTATTGAGGGTGCTTGATCTTGAAGGGGTGTGCCAACCTAGTCTGCCCAATAAGCTTGGGCATTTGCGTCATTTGAGGTATCTAGGTCTAAGATGGACATTTTTAGAAAGTATTCCGGAATCGGTGGGTGATTTGTCTTACTTAGAAACCCTAGATGTAAAACACACCCGTGTAGATACTCTACCCGACTCCATTTGGAAGCTTAAAAGGCTTCGTCATCTTAACCTGAATAACATTCGTCTTGCTATGCCACCTAGCAGTTCGTTAACTCTCCTCACCCTATGGGGATTGGTTTTAGATGAGAAGATATCAATAACGCAAGGTTTGGGCAAGTTGCTAGATCTTAGAGAGTTGGGCATTAAGTTCCGCTTAAATGAAAGTCAAGGTGCCTTGCTTGATTGGATTGCGAAGTTGGTCAACCTGCAGCAACTGAGGCTGACATCCGTAGATGACATGGGCCGGCCTTCAAAGCTAGATTTGAAGCCACTAACAGCCTTGGATAAACTTTCTCATCTTAATTTGTATGGTAATTTGCAAAAACTACCAGATCTTAATGAATTCCCGCCAACAGTTAAGGTTCTAACGTTGTCCCTCTCTCGGCTAAGTAACGATCCAATGGAGACTTTAGAACAACTGCCTTGTTTGATCGTGCTGAGGCTTTTGGGCGAATCGTTCACAGGAACAAGAATGGTTTGCCATCGAAAAGGATTTCAAAAACTTGAGGTTTTGAAGCTGTGGAAGCTGACGGGTTTGGAGGAATGGGATGTGGAGGACGAAGCAATGACAAACCTCAAACAATTAGATATCAGATGTTGCCATAAGTTGAAGAATATTTCTTCAAGACTACTGCTAAAACCAAGGCGCCTGGAGGACCTGGAACTGACAGACATGCCCGACGACTTTGTGGCACGAATCAAGAAAAGAAAATCTAACGACACATCTCTCACAATCAACCCTTGGAAGTTTAATAAATAGGCTGTGAGTTCTTCTTTTTAATAGTCAAAGGATAATGCTTCCCGAAGCAGTGTTAGTGTGTTACCTGAAGTTAATTAAGTCCAATGTTGCGTACGTTAATAAGCTCCAAACCTGTTTTCATGAGGGAACACTCGTTAGTTACCCGTCATAATTTTATTTATCAATGCACATTCATCTGCTTGATCTTGTATTTTGTTATCGTTTCTCGTCTTTTTTACATTTTGGATGTATGAAATAGTTTTATGAATTATAAGGTAAATAGACAGAAACCTTGCTGTACTTTTTGTCATTTATGATCATGTAGGAGAACTGTAAATGAAAAGAAAATTAAATCAAAAAGTGATTGTGCCTATCAAAAACAATGAGAGAGTTGTCTTTACTATATAGAATAATTCCCATTAAAGAACAAATCACATAAAAAAATAAAAATTGTGAAAACTTTTGCAGAAGGCCATTATATTTTTGTTAAGGTGGGATCTTTTACCTTTTAGAGCTAGAATTTTCGTAGGGCTTAGTATAAAAAGCGAATTTTCTTCCGTGGAGGCTCATCTTGCGTGGCTGCTGATCTAACATCAAGATCCAGATAGTCATCTGTAAAACTAGGAGTCTGCACGATCACCTTTGAACTACCATTTGATACTTCTTGGTCATCATCCATACATACCAATCTTGCACTACACTGTTTCACCATACAATTAACGCCAACGCATTTAAATGAAACCGTAACAGGATTCTTTGCTGTCTTCCATCTTGAGTCACAATTCCTATAACACAACCATATCTGATCTGACTCACTATTTGGATCATTGGTTGCCAAAAAGGAAACGCTACTAATGACAGCACCGTTAGTGTCTTTGACAGTACAGAAGGTCTCAACATATGTACTTCTGGTAGCGGGATTTATGGGAGTAATTACAGCACAAGCAGCCAATCCCTTTATCGTTTCATAGGACCAATTAGGTGGTAAGTCCACACTTATATAATCTTCCATACTTATATGGCTAAACCATTGTGGGATTCTACTTCCTGGAAGAACTATGTGAACCTCTTCGAATATATCAATCCGTCCCTATCCATCAAAAATCAAATCTCTGTTAATACTTTTAATCTGTCACATGAATGTGTGTGTGTGTGTATAGAGAGAGAACCTGTGGCAGGAACAGCATAAGCAGACTCTCGATAGTCTTGTTCTCAACCACTTTTAAACAGTTCTTAAAGTCAAAGACAGCTATGACACCATTGTACTCATTTGATAGCTTTGGTAGCTCCACAAGTGAAACGCAACCTTGTGCTTCAAGGTTTACGATCGAAAAAGGAAGTTTTGGCAGAACCTTAAGGTTCTTACAACCGATTACTCGTAAACATGTAAGGCGAGACAGACAATTTAAGTTTGCATCAATGCTTGTAAAATCATTTCTACTCATATCCAACTCTACAAGTGAACGCAAACTTCCAAGATTACTTAGGTTAGCCCTGGACAGATTGCAATTGCTGACATTCAAAACTTGTAGTGAACCTAAGGTTGACAAAACAGGCCGTCGGAATTTATTTAAAAACGATGAAAGTGAGAAGAAAGAATACCATGATGCGCGAATTTCAACCAAATTTTCCATTTTTGAGCAGCCAGAAAGGATGAGATGTTTAAGTGATTCCAATGGGGTTATATCAGGTAAAATCTTGAGGTTTTTGCAGTTCTTTAAGTTTAAGAGAACAAGAGCCTTTAGAGATGTGATTGATGGGTGAATTACAATTAAATTTTCACAACCGTCGAGTATTAGCTCTTTAAGATTTGGAGTTTGTGTAAAGTCTGGTGTCTTACTTAAACTGTGACAATGACTGATGTTCAACGACGTCAATGTATTGAAGCCCTGTTTATAGAGATTAAAGGGAAATGAATCAGCTCGATATTACAGTATTAAGATGAGCGGGTTAAGAAACGGGTCAAAGCATGTTCGGGTTGAAATGGGTCAGTTTTAGTTCTCGCCAAAATGAGCTCGATTGAATCAGCTCGATATTACAGTATTAAGATGAGGTTCCATTACTAAAACAAGTTATAAATAAATAGCACATTGATTATGATTACAGAAACAGCACAAATCTTTATATAAAAACGATTTATGAGACTGTTTACATTAAATAAATTATTTTTTTTAAAATTTCGAAAAGGAAGAAAAGATTTTGAGCAACTATCCACCCATTTGACCCATTATTAACCCATTTGAAATAAAAGAGAAACCGAATTGACCCATTTGACCCATTATTAACCTATTTGAAATAAAAGAGAAACCAAATTGACCCATTTATAAATAAAAATGTCAATATAGCCACCTATATTTACACTGTGAGTACCTTTGATCCACTCCATATTTGTTTGATGCAACTATATGACATATCAAGGACAAGCAGGTTCTCGGGATCAAATGATGTTGGCAAATGTTGAAAAGGGTACCCGTGCCAACAAAGCAGCTGTAGTTCATCTGATAAAAATTCAAGCTTTCCAGACGTAGTGCTGACCTTGCATTTGGTTTCTCTAAAGTTGCTCAAGCCTCCGATATATAACTTTAGTAAGCGAAGATTTTTCAACTTTACGAAGCTTGGACCACAAATGTTGACTTCTGAACATGAGAGGTCTAGTGCCAGGCCTTTAACCATATCGGTTCCCTGCGAAGAACAGAAGTTGTAAATAATTTAGATTATTATCGTAATAATATAGTGTTTACAATAACGCATTAGTGAACAAGGTTAATGGCTCACCCACACACCTTATCATTTTTCAATACATCGAGCACATCTGTTGGAGCCCACAATCTACTTCGCTCCCCGGGTTCTTCAGATTCTTCAAGGACTATTTTCCGACCCATTTCTTGAATCAAATTATGCATTTGTATCCTATCTTCGCATATAGTTATTAACGACTTATCAACTAATACTCCAATATTTTCCAATATTTTCCCCACGTAATCTTTCTTTTCACCTTTGAAAAAACACACAATATCAAGAAACATGTTTTTCTGACTAGCATCTAACCCATCATAACTTACTCGAAGCACTTTCTGTATAACAGCATTAGGACTTCTTTGAAATATATCGAGCTCATGTTCCCATTTGTCTAAATTCTTGTTGAACAGAAAACTGCCAAAACTTTTAAGAGCGAGTGGGAGTCCATTAACATAGTTAAGGATTTTGTTAACATGTTCAATGAACTCGTCATTTGGATGTTTCTTTTTGAATGCATACATACTAAACAGCTCTAGTGCTTCATCATCATTCAAAAGGGCAACATCGTAAATTTCTTCTACATGATTAGCTTTAAGCAGCTGTCGATCACGGCTAGTTACTAAAACCATACTTCCATTTTTGAACCAGTTAGGATCACCCGCTAGAGCATCAAACTGGCTTTGATGATCCACGTCATCAAGGACAATAATGACCTTTTTACCCTTCATCATTCTCTTCATTAATGTTATCCTTTCACCAATGCTTAATTTATTCTTCATATCATCATCTTTTATTATATCATCAAGGAGCTTTGTTTGGAGATGAACAAGCCCATGTCGGTTCACGTTGTTTTTAACATCTTCACAGAAACTCTGTCCTTCAAAATGTTTATACATAAGGTTATAAATAGCTTTGGCTAGTGTCGTCTTTCCTAATCCGCCAATACCACATATCCCTATCATGTGAACCTTTTCTGACTTCTCAAATCGTGTCAAGTCCATCTGGTCTGCACGAGCAGTCAATCCAACTAAGTTGGTACCAACATGTATGGGCCCGTCAATTAGTTTATAAAATATCTCCTTTGAGATTGTATCGATGAAATACAACTCATGCCTACAAAACCATTCAGAGGAGCAATGCGGTCTAAAAAAAATAAAAAGTGGGCACTATAAAAATATATAAAATTTCGACAAAAAAGTGTTTTGGGTCAACCCAACCCGCCCCATACCAAAACAAGCACTTATTTTGACCCGTTATAGAGAACGACTGATATGCTACCTATAGTAAAACCTTATAAAATATTATCACTGAATGTAGACAATTACAACGCTTATAGTTAATAAATTTTATCTAGACTGGAAGTAAGAAAGCTATAGCATCGTGTATTTACCCGCAGATTGTATTTTGAAGATCCCATCCTGATAAGTTCCCAGCCCATGTTAAAGCTTTCTTCCATTTCAAAACATCCGTCACATTCAAATCTTCATGCTTCAAAATCGCTTCTTTGTAGGCCCCGGTTTGATTGCGCACCATTGATGGACTTACATCATAAAAGACAGGCCAGACTTCATATTTGTCCTTATCACTCTCCTTAAGCTCATAAATTTTCACAAGTTCTTTCAAACACGATGCTGATGAAGCGTAGTTTTGTGAGAAGATGACTATAATAAACCTTGATTGTTCAATGGCTTCGTAGACATCAAAGGATGCATCTTCCTCACTATTCACACGAATTCCTTTTCTCTTTAGATCACTAAAGAGATGATCCATGAGGGTTTTTCGAATGTCTTCACTTCTAAAACTCACAAACACGTCATAAGCCCGTTGACGAGTAGATGATGATGCCATCATACCCCAATAAAAAAATCACTTTTGATCACCTTTTATTCCGAAAAAATGTGCAACATAACTGAAAAGGGTAGCACAGATTGTAAATCAGATAACAAGTATACACATTACATAAGAACCGAAAGTCGGATACTAAGTCATCACTTATTTGTATGCTAGTCAAGTCCGGATTGCTGATTAAAAATGCTTATGTATTTGAAATAATAAAATAAGCANCGTCTTTTATTATATCATCAAGGAGCTTTGTTTGGAGATGAACAAGCCCATGTCGGTTCACGTTGTTTTTAACATCTTCACAGAAACTCTGTCCTTCAAAATGTTTATACATAAGGTTATAAATAGCTTTGGCTAGTGTCGTCTTTCCTAATCCGCCAATACCACATATCCCTATCATGTGAACCTTTTCTGACTTCTCAAATCGTGTCAAGTCCATCTGGTCTGCACGAGCAGTCAATCCAACTAAGTTGGTACCAACATGTATGGGCCCGTCAATTAGTTTATAAAATATCTCCTTTGAGATTGTATCGATGAAATAGGACTCATGCCTACAAAACCATTCAGAGGAGCAATGAGGTCTAAAGATTAAAAAGTGGGCACTATAAAAATATAATAAAATTTCGACAAAAAAGTGTTTTGGGTCAACCCAACCCGCCCCATACCAAAATAAGCACTTATTTTGACCTGTCATAGAGAACGACTGATATGCTACCTATAGTAAAACCTTATAAAATATTATCACTGAATGTAGACAACTATAACGCTTATAGTTAATAAATTTTATCTAGTCTGGAAGTAAGAAAGCTATAGCATCGTGTATTTACCCGCGGATTGTATTTTGAAGATCCCATCCTGATAAGTTCCCAGCCCATGTTAAAGCTTTCTTCCATGTCAAAACATCCGTTACATTCAAATCTTCATGCTTCAAAATCGCTTCTTTGTAGGCCCCGGTTTGATTGCGCACCATTGATGGACTTACATCATAAAAGATAGGCCAGACTTCATATTTGTCCTTATCACTCTCCTTAAGCTCATAAATTTTCACAAGTTCTTTCAAACACGATGCTGATGAAGCGTAGTTTTGTGAGAAGACGACTATAGTAAACCTCGATTGTTCAATGGCTTCGTAGACATCAAAGGATGCATCTTCCTCACTATTCACACGAATTCCTTTTCTCTTTAGACCACTAAAGAGATGATCCATGAGGGTTTTCCGAATGTCTTCACTTCTAAAACTCACAAACACGTCATAAGCACGTTGACAAGTAGATGATGATGATGATGTCATAATAAAAACACGCCAAAGAAAAATATCACTTTTGAGTTTTGATCACCCTTTCTTCCGAAAAAACGTGCAACATAACTGAAAAGGGTAGCACAAACTGGTAAATCAGATAACAAGTACACACATTACATAAGAACCGAAAATTCGGATACTAAGTCATCACTTATTTGTATACTAGTCGCCCTGGGGGTGTTTGGGATTGCTTATTAAAAATGCTGATGTGTTTGAAATAATAAAATAAGCAGTTTGGATAAGCAAGTCTTGTGATTATTCAACACTTTTTATTTCGCCAATCAGCATTACATAATCATTTACATGTATCAGCCTCCATATTGCAAACTGCTTATTTCACTTCACAAAAACACAAAAAGTCTCTTTTTTTTCTTCCTCTGAACACCTGAAACTGCTTAATGTATATAAGGGGTGTTTGGTTTAGCTTATTTAAGAAACTTTTTCATATTCGAAACACCTCAAACAATAATGAGCTTATTAGAGGGCTTGTTGGCTTATTCTGAGGGAAGCAGCTTAAGGGGTGTTTGCATTAGCTTATATTTCGGGCTTATGGACTTAAAGAAAATGAAAAAGCTCAAAAGCTCATGTTTTTCGTTTTATAAGCTTATCAATTTGAGCTTACGGTTTATTTAAGTGCATAAGCTCATATAAGCCAGAAAAAAAAGGCTTATAAAGTATTCCAAATTTAAATAAAACCCATAAGCTCGGAAAATAAGCTAATCCAAACATCCTCCAAAAAGGCAATACCTTGATAAGCAGTTTGTAAAAGAAGTTGACCAAAAGTCAACGCTGCCATTATTTCTCCGGTGATCAATGGCCCATGCTTTTCAAGTCAACGGGTTAATGCAAAGTTGTAAACTTTAATCACCACAAAAAAAAATGTTTGCTTTTATTTATACTAGACGAGGACCCGTGCATAGCAACGAGATTTTATAGCGACAGATAGTTTTATTGATAAAAAAAAGTTTATAGGTTATAAACGAAAAATAATGTTTTGAAACCCGGTTCGACCCGGGTGGTTCAACCGGTTGAACCGTTCCGGTCGAAAAATGGGTCGATTTAAACCGGGTCAACTTGCTAGGTTGTGTCGAAAACGGGTCAAATTAAACCGGGTCAATCCGCCGGGTTTGAAGTGTCACGGGTCAACCCGGTTTGTGTTTTAATTGGTTGTATTTAATTTGGTAGATATGTTTTTAATTAGTTGTACAATGTGAATAAATCATTGTACTTTTAAGTAATGAATAATGTTTTGAAACCCGGTTCGACCCGGGTAGTTCAATCGGTTGAACCGCTGCGGTCGAAAAAAAAAAAAAAGAAGTAACAATTAAAGGTACGTTTTAATTTGTGTGAGTTAGAATAGTAGTAATGGTGACCCATCATTTCTATGGTCATCTCATTAGAATCTCTCTTTGATACCAAAGAGGTGACTCTAAGCCCATAGTAAGGCTATCCCACTCGCAATCAAAAACATAACTAACAAAGAATAATAATAAAAACACACACAAACCAAATGCACAAATTCGATCGGTTGTTGCTTTTACATTTGCCTGTTTTGTCTAATCAATTGTCGAAAAGCTTTAAATTCTCTCAACCATATGTACATTGTAATAACGAAAATACACATGCTTAACTAAGGTGATAGAATTTCAAATATAACGATAGATATTAATTAATTTTTAAGGATATCTTAACTCGACAACTAAGGTAACTAAACCATGTCTTTGTTGTTTACTCCAAGAGGGAGCTCATCAATCCAAACGGTGCCCTTACTAAACTCTTGTGCAATCCAGGCTACGGATCTAGCTAAGCGATTGTCATCACGACTAACTTGAAAAACCTCAAAAACAAAATCTTCTGGTCGGATTTTTTTGATAAGTTCAACTTCTTTTGATATCTTCCATTTATTTGATTGCACCTTTTCAACCATGCCTTTGTGATCACTCTCCAATATGATTGCTCTAAATCCCATACTAAGACCGAACATAAAACCTTCAAGTATAGTTTTTTCTTCATGTAGTATAGTTGTTTCTTCATCTCCATCTTTCTTTTTGGGCGTTAATCTATCCACAAACGATCCAAGCACGTCCCCCATATCATCTCTAATAACACACCCGATGCCAAAATCATCATTGCTAAATTGACATAGAGAGCAATTAATTTTTACCCATCCTGCAGGTGGAGCAAGCCAAATCGTCTTCCGAAAAGCTAGCTTCTTGAGTGATTTGACATATGAGTTTCGTTTTTGAAACTCTTCCAACTCTCTCGCCACCTTTTCAATAAGTTTGATAGGACCATAACCTCGTTTTCTTTGGCAACGACTTTGCCTATTATACCATATTCCCCATGCTACCATGGCCCATATAGCTAGTGTATCTCTATCCAACTTCGTACACAAATCCGTCGCTAACACATTTAACGAGATAACAGGGTTCTCGTGCACTTGAATAATACCTAGTGGACAACCAAACCAAACAGCCCTTGCATATTCACACCTTATAAGAGTGTGAGTATAACCACCATCTACACTATCACAACTGAAACAACCTTTGTCAGTAGGCCGCACCAGTTGATTATGAATTACTGTGCTATCAGGAAGCAAGTCCTGGGACATTCTCCAAAGCAAATGTTTTGCTTTTGAAGGGACGTTAAGAGACATAACCCTGTTCCACACAGACATATTTTCTCTACCACACAATTGATCTATTTTGGAGATTTGGGTGTGCGATATACTCCCTTAACTCAAACCACATACTATGGTATATATAGATATACATCGATAGTACAAAATATAGCCGTTAGACAATGGTGATATTACCGTTAGATATACAACGGTCATATTTTGCAACGCGTTTTCCATGTTTGTTTTTTTTATATAAAAACTCATTAAATGTTTTAATTCCATCCATTAATGATACAAATTCAACACTTATCCTATTATTGTTCAGTAGTGTATAGATACGAAAATAGGAGTAATAAACTTCATGTTTAGCTTGTAACACCTTGTTAAAGTCTTTTTTAATTTAGTGTAATCTTATCGAATGTACTTGTAACACCATTCGTAAATGTCATAGAATCCGAAGAGCTAATTGTGTAGTAGAACCTCAAGGCCATTTGGAGATGCGCTTTGTTCATGATAAAATGACCTAGGATAAAAACTCTTCCAAGTTGTGATTTTTTCGAAGATATAAGTGTTATTGGAGATCCAATATCATGCACCGTCACAAAATTTACATGTAAACGACACAAATTATGCTTCGGTTGATCGTTATTTTGGTTAAATTGGGGTTACTCGACACTCATTTGCAATTATCCAATAACTAATGTTCACATTCTTGGACTACAAAATTAGTTCCACTAAACCTCCTCCACAGTCGGCCAAATAGCATTTTTCTTAATAAGACATATTATCAAGCTACTTTCACATCAAGTTCATATCTACCGGAACTCCAAGCTCATTAAATAATAATAATAATAATAATAATAATAATAATAATAATAAAAACCTTAATACCATTAGTTAAAACCATTATATCATATCCAATGGTATTTTTCTAAATAAACTTTCAAAGAGAAGACTTTTGAGTCGTTTATCAAATAAAAATTAAGATGACATTTTATCATGTTACTTTCATTTTAAGTTCATTTTTAAAGTATCTATAAGCCCATAAAAGAGACTTGATACAATTTTCTTATGTTCACATGTAGGGACGAAACTATACTGGGTCTTGGGACTTTTAAATCACATTGTACTATATTAACTACTAATTATATGCCAAGTTTTAACTTGTAAAAATTTAAGAATAATATCACTTTTATGAAATCACACGCATAAATTACCAAAACATACCATCTTACTATCCACTTTATCAAACCGAACCAAATAATTTGTGTTTACCAAAACAAACCTATGGTACCCACTAGGCCACTACGTGTCACCCGCCACTATAGCTTAAATCCAACCTCCATGTTGCTAGCTCTCCACCACATTCCCAATTTATATTTTACAGTATCATTTTTCTCTTTCATCCTATTAACATAACATGTCTCCCAACATTATCTTCATAATATTTACTGCAACTCTAAAAACCTTCATTTTCTTGTCAATCTCTCAACATTATCTTCAAAACATTTACTACACCTCCGATTAACAAAAATCTCTCTTGCACATGCTTTAGTCGTCGAGGAGAGAATTCGCATAACATGTCTTAGTCGCCCAGGTTTGACAAAGACCTAGGATTCACCCAGGAAGTCGCATGGAGGTCACCTATGAAGATTTTTTCGAACACTTATCAACAAAAATTGTAAGTAATATATGACAATAGTGACCTAATGGTAAGAGATTAGTGATTATCATAACTAGAATATAATAGGCATCTAAGTATAATTATGTTAAGTGCAAAAAACTCTTAAATGATCACGCTAACCTACTAAAAGGAGAGAGAACCCGACTTAGTTACGTGTGATTTTTTTTATAATAGAAATGAGACAAAATGTGATTAAAAATAGGCAATCACAAGTAGCTATTTACCCGGCCCAAAAGGGCCCAACCCATATCACAGTTAGGGCACAAATTATCACCCATTATAAATCATAGCAGCCAACATTTGCAGCCACAACAACACTAGCCAGAAAATACATCATTTTTCATTTCATTTCTCATTCGGTAATTTAAATCTATTCACACATCTTTTTTCTTTTTGTTTTGTTTTTAGCATGTAAGTTAATAATGATTACCCCAATGAAGAAAAATATAAAAAAAAAACGTTAAAAGTAGTGATCTGATATACATTGATGATTATTTCATTCTGAGGGGTATATATTGTTGTTCTAGGTGTTTATGTTTTTTTTTTTTTTTTTTTTTTTTTTTTTTTTTTTTTTTTTTTTTTTTTTTTTTTTTTTTTTTTTTTTTTTTTTTTNATTTAATTTTAATGTTAGCATATGATTTGTTGCTGGTTTTATTACTCTAGTATTTATCCATGGCTTGGATGTTTGTTTAAGCTTATATGTGGACTTAGTAGCTTATTTGATTTCGGTTTATATTTTAAAAGTCTCAAATTTTTGGCTTATTGTTCACGAGTCTAAAAATAAGCTGGAAAATTATAAGGTGTGTTTGGTAAAAGTAGCAGTGAGCATATAAGCAGTAGCTCACTGCTACTTTTACCACGACGTTCTCCTCGGTCCAAGCTTCGAATAGACATGTCATTGCCTGAAACGGAGCCCCGTAGCCCAAGTTATGTTGATTTTAGTGAGACCCTTTTTTTCACGCGATCTTGGGCCTCTACATATATAATGACCCGTTTCTCAACGTTTGGGCCCACATCAAGATAGTAGTGTAAGATGGACTGAAAAGGATCAATACTTCACAACATTCGCCTTGACTTGAGTTTTGACTTTCTGTTGCGTCAAACCAAAGGTTGCTTTTAAATTTTCCTACTCAGTCTAAATTTTAGTGTATGAGTTTTGGATTGACATAATCAGTTGTCGAAAAGATTTTAAATTCTCTCAACCACATGTACATTGTCATAATGAAAATTCACATACACATGGTTAACTAAGGTGATAGAATTTCAAATATAACGATAGATATTAATTAATTTTTAAGGATATCTTAACTCGACAATAAGTTAATTAAACCATGTCTTTGTTGTTTACTCCAAGAGGGAGCTCATCAATCCAAACGGTGCACTTACTAAACTCTTGTGCAATCCAAGCTACAGATCTAGCTAAGCGATTGTCATCACGACTAACTTGAGAAACATGAAAAATCAAATCTTCTGGTCGGATTTTTTTGATAAGTTCAACTTCTTTTGATATCTTCCATTTATTTGATTGCACCTTTTCAACCATGCCTTTGTGATCACTCTCCAATATGATTGCTCTAAATCCCATACTAAGACCGAACATAAAACCTTCAAGTATAGTTTTTTCTTCATATAGTATAGTTGTTTCTTCATCTCCATCTTTCTTTTTGGGCGTTAATCTATCCACAAACGATCCAAGCACGTCCCCCATATCATCTCTAATAACACACCCGATGCCAAAATCATCATTGCTAAATTGACATAGAGAGCAATTAATTTTTACCCATCCTGTAGGTGGAGCAAGCCAAATCGTCTTCCGAAAAGCTAGCTTCTTGAGTGATTTGACATATGAGTTTCGTTTTTGAAACTCTTCCAACTCTCTTGCCACCTTTTCAATAAGTTTTATAGGACCATAACCTCGTTTTCTTTGGCAACGACTTTGCCTATTATACCATATTCCCCATGCTACCATGGCCCATATAGCTAGTGTATCTCTATCCAACTTCGTACACAAATCTGTCGCTAACACATTTAACGAGATAACAGGGTTCTCGTGCACTTGAATAATACCTAGTGGACAACCAAACCAAACAGCCCTTGCATATTCACACCTTATAAGAGTGTGAGTATAACCATCATCTACACTATCACAACTGAAACAACCTTTGTCAGTAGGCCGCACCAGTTGATTATGAATTACTGTGCTATCAGGAAGCAAGTCCTGGGACATTCTCCAAAGCAAATGTTTTGCTTTTGAAGGGACGTTAAGAGACATAACCCTGTTCCACACAGACATATTTTCTCTACCACACAATTGATCTATTTTGGAGATTTGGGTGTGCGATATACTCCCTTAACTCAAACCACATACTATGGTATATATAGATATACATCGATAGTACAAAATATAGCCGTTAGACAATGGTGATATTACCGTTAGATATACAACGGTCATATTTTGCAACGCGTTTTCCATGTTTGTTTTTTTTATATAAAAGCTCATTAAATGTTTTAATTCCATCCATTAATGATACAAATTCAACACTTATCCTATTATTGTTCAGTAGTGTATAGATACGAAAATAGGAGTAATAAACTTCATGTTTAGCTTGTAACACCTTGTTAAAGTCTTTTTTAATTTAGTGTAATCTTATCGAATGTACTTGTAACACCATTCGTAAATGTCATAGAATCCGAAGAGCTAATTGTGTAGTAGAACCTCAAGGCCATTTGGAGATGCGCTTTGTTCATGATAAAATGACCTAGGATAAAAACTCTTCCAAGTTGTGATTTTTTCGAAGATATAAGTGTTATTGGAGATCCAATATCATGCACCGTCACAAATTTACATGTAAACGACACAAATTATGCTTCGGTTGATCGTTATTTTGGTTAAATTGGGGTTACTCGACACTCATTTGCAATTATCCAATAACTAATGTTCACATTCTTGGACTACAAAATTAGTTCCACTAAACCTCCTCCACAGTCGGCCAAATAGCATTTTTCTTAATAAGACATATTATCAAGCTATTTTCACATCAAGTTCATATCTACCGGAACTCCAAGCTCATTAAATAATAATAATAATAATAATAATAATAATAATAATAATAATAATAATAATAATAATAATAATAATAATAATAATAATAATAATAATACCATTAGTTAAAACCATTATATCATATCCAATGGTATTTTTCTAAATAAACTTTCAAAGAGAAGACTTTTGAGTCGTTTATCAAATAAAAATTAAGATGACATTTTATCATGTTACTTTCATTTTAAGTTCATTTTTAAAGTATCTATAAGCCCATAAAAGAGACTTGATACAATTTTCTTATGTTCACATGTAGGGACGAAACTATACCGGGTCTTGGGACTTTTAAATCACATTGTACTATATTAACTACTAATTATATGCCAAGTTTTAACTTGTAAAAATTTAAGAATAATATCACTTTTATGAAATCACACGCATAAATTACCAAAACATACCATCTTACTATCCACTTTACCAAACCGAACCAAATAATTTGTGTTTACCAAAACAAACCTATGGTACCCACTAGGCCACTACGTGTCACCCGCCACTATAGCTTAAATCCAACCTCCATGTTGCTAGCTCTCCACCACATTCCCAATTTATATTTTACAGTACTAGCAGGGTACCTGCGCGATGCGGCGCGGGTACCCTGAAATTAAAATTTTGGCGAGCAACGTTTTATAACTGTATGCTTTTTGTGACAATAATTTTACAAATAGCGAGATTTTAAGTAAAAAAAACTATTTCATACAAAAATTGTAAGGTGCACATGCGATATCTTTAAAAATATAAAAACGATACACGGTAATATTGTGAAGATAGTTAGATAAGCCCAACCTCACAATTAATTTAACAAAATTTTCAGATTTAGCCCATACTAACTAAACATTTGCAACCCAACTTTAGAATATAAGTTCTTCATGGCTTAAGGGTGCATGTGGACAGTACGTGGACAGTACGTAGGATGTTGACGAACATAGTGTATGTGGACAGTACGTAGGATGTTGATTGTCTGTTATAGATTTTGGATTTGTAAGATTATTGTTGACTTTAGTTGTAGAGATTTTTTACTGTTGAATCATTTAGTATAAATCTCGTTTCACGTTTTTTTTTTTCATTTTGACTACTGGATTTTAGATTTATGTTTTGGAAGGTTAATATTTTGGAAGCTTAATTTGATTGTACATTGCGGTAAAATAGTTGTGTATTTTAGTGAGAGGGTAAATTAAATAGTGTATTAATTATATGTGTTGGATAGTACTTTTTTAGTTATCTTTGTGCTCTAAATAGTTGTAAACAATGCTTGATAATTTGTATTTTTTATATAGGGGGTGTTTTAATGACTACCATTTAATAGCATTAATGTTGTTTTATAGAATTTTGGTCTTAAAATGACACCATGTTAGTTTTTGTTGTACAATATGCTTACTTTGTTGTAATTCTAAAATTAGGTGCATTAAAGTGTTGTAAACCATGCATTATTTCTTGTAAATTTGAAAATTTTGGAGAGAGAGTGTTCTATGCATTATATGTAGTATAGATATCATTTTTCTCTTTCATCCTATTAACATAACATGTCTCCCAACATTATCTTCATAATATTTATTGCAACTCTAAAAACCTTCATTTTCTTGTCAATCTCTCAACATTATCTTCAAAACATTTACTACACCTCCGATTAACAAAACATCTCTCTTGCACATGCTTTAGTCGTCCAGGAGAGAAGTCGCATAACATGTCTTAGTCGCCCAGGTTTGACAAAAACCTAGGATTCGCCTAGGAAGTCGCATGGAGGTCACCTATGAAGATTTTTTCGAACATATATCAACAAAAATTGTAAGTAATATATGACAGTAGTGACCTAATGGTAAGAGACTAGTGATTATCATAACTAGAATATAAGGTACCTAAGTATAATTATGTTAAGTGCAAACAACTCTTAAACGATAATGCTAACCTACTTAAAGGAGAGAGAACCCGACTTAGGCCTTGTTTCTTTTTATTCTTAATGTCTCTTAATCACCACTTGCAAATATTATATTGTTTTTTTTAATTCGGGCCCACAAATTCCCCCTTGTATTGTCTGGATGTGTAGAGTGTAAAATATAGCAATAGTCCCCAATAAGAGGTATTAAGAGAAGGGGGACCCACTACATTTATAGACCTCTTACTCCAAAGAAAAAAAGAAACACCCCCTTAGTTACGTGTTAATTTTTTTAGAATAGAAATGAGACAATATGATTAAAAATAGGCAATCACAAGTAGCCATTTACCCGGCCCAAAAGGCCCAACCCATATCACATTTAGGGCACAGATAAATTATCACTCCACAAGCTCACACATAAATCACCTATAAATCCCAGCAGCCAACATTTGCAGCCACAACAACATAGCCAGAAAATGTATCATTTTTCGTTTCATTTCTCATTCGGTAATTTAAATCTATTCACACATCTTTTTTCTTTTTGCTTTCTTTTTGCTTTCTTTTTAGCATGTAAGTTAATAATCATGACCCCAATGAAGAAAAATATGAAAAAAAAAACGTTAAAAGTAGTGATCTGATATACATTGATGAGTATTTCATTCTGAGGGGTATATATTATTGTTCTAGGTGTTTATGTTTTTTTTTGTTAAAAGTAAGTAGGTAGATATGCAATGATGCTTAAAACTACCTATTTTATGATTTTTGTGATTAGAAAATTTACCAATGGATCCTTCTGAGCATATCTACTTTTATTTATCTTATGTTTTTTTTATGTTTTTTTTTTAAGGTTGTTTTATTTATTTTTTGAGGTGATGAGAAAGTTGTCGGAATATATATTATGTCGATTGAAAAAACTTCCAGACTACAATTATCTGATCAAATGCTTTTTTTTTTTTTTTTTTTTTTTTTTTTTTTTTTTTTTTTTTTNTGCTAAGCAGAATCTGGAAGTGTTTCGATGGCAATAACACTCAGAAGCGCTTTTCTGCTAAACACCCAACCATATTTTCTTTACACTGGTGTTCATATCTCAGGTTGACTTTCCTTCTCTCGAAGAGTTGACTCTTCGGGAACTACATTCCGTGAAGGAGATTTGGCGGAGCCAACTTTCTGCTGCAAACTTTCGCAGCCTGAGAATCCTAATTATTTTTTGGTGTGACAGCCTAGTGCTAGTATTTCCATCATATATGCAATATATGTTGCAAAATCTGGAAATACTGTCCATAGAATGGTGTAATTCGGTAGAAGAGGTGTGTGAACTTCACAACGAAAATGATGCACAAATAGCAACGTTACCTTGTGTGAGAGACCTCAACTTGGGAAAGTTACCACTAATGAAGCATCTATGGTGGAATGTTGGCCCATATGCATATAAAAGCTTACAAAACTTGAATTCTTTGCACATCTACGAATGTGATTCTCTGATCCATCTTTTCTCCAGTAATGCAATGAAGAGTCTCGTTCAACTTCAAGAGCTGAAGGTACGATCTTGTATGATGCTGAAAACAATATTTTCCAATGAAGGAGAAGACGGTGTTATTGTGCTCCCAGAGTTATGTTCTGTAAAAATTGACGATCTACCAGAACTGTTAACCTTTAGCCAAGGGAGTACTGGTTTAGAGTTTCCATCATTGGATATGATCGAAATTAAAAGTTGCCCAAAAATGAAAGTATTTGTTGATTCGGATGTGCGTCAGGAGGGGAACCATGGAATCATTTCAAGACCACTCTTCAATGAAAAGGTAACTTTAACTAACTACAAAAACACACCTAAAACATCATCCTTGCATTCCTATTTTTCACGTTAATATCACAGCTTGATCTTTTAAACAATGAAACTGAAAATATCCCACGAGATTAGCTTTCGTAAATGAGATTAGCTAGCAATCTCATGGAGTTTACAAGAGTTCACAAAAGTTTACAAAAAAGGATGATGTGAAGAAAGTTAGACAAAGATAATATCTCTCAACCAATGTTGATACATATATGATAGAAATGTATATTAAAATTATGCAGTTGATATTACAAGATTATGAGTATGTAATTTGATAACTTCTTTATATATGGTATATTAATGAAAATAATTTTAATTTTAGGTTGCATTGCCTAACTTGCAAGCATTGTACTTGAATGGATTGGCTAGCTTAGATGGCATCTGGCACACCCAACTTCCGGATAAGAGTTTCAGTAAACTTCAAGTGATAAATGTCATGAATTGTGGTCAACTATTGGATCTTGGTCCACTTAACATGCTTCCAAGATTGCAGATGTTGGAAGTAATTCAAGTAACAAATTGTGCTTCACTTGAGCAAATCTTTACCCTTAAACATCCACAAATTCAAAAGTATATTTCTTCTGTATCACTGATCAATTTGGTCGATTTAGTTCTGGAAAATCTACCAAATTTGAGACAAATATGGTGGGATAGAACTCCAAACCATACTCACAGATTTCCGAGACTTGCTGCTATCGAAGTTGAAAGTTGTGACCGCCTTGATTGCATCTTCCCAGCTTCAGTAGCGAGAGGCGTACCCCAGCTTCAGAAACTGAAAGTATATTCATGTATGTCGGTGAAAGCGATTGTTGGAAATAATGGACAGGATTTAGATCCAAATGACATGATTTTCCCTCAGATATGTAGTATTGAGCTTGAAAATCTACCAAATGTAGTCGTCTTTTGTACTAGGATGTCTGTGTTAAGGTGGCTCTCTCTGAAGGAACTAAGAATTGTGAGCTGTTCTAAAATGGGGTCATTCGTATCAACATCAAGCTTGCATGGTGAAGGGTCAGGAGGGTTCATAGAGGAAAACCTTTCAAACAACATTCAAGGGTTCTTCACAGAAAAGGTAATGCCCATTTCTTGAATCACCACGTTTTTGTTTGTGTTTGAATTTCGTTGACTTTGAGCCGCTGAGGATCAGGCTTGTCCCGATTCTCTGCTACAGGGTCAAGGCTATGGCAATATGGACAGGTCAGGCAGGGTCGGTAATGCCTTAACTAAAAAAAACTNTTCCATCATTGGATATGATCGAAATTAAAAGTTGCCCAAAAATGAAAGTATTTGTTGATTCGGATGTGCGTCAGGAGGGGAACCATGGAATCATTTCAAGACCACTCTTCAATGAAAAGGTAACTTTAACTAACTACAAAAACACACCTAAAACATCATCCTTGCATTCCTATTTTTCACGTTAATATCACAGCTTGATCTTTTAAACAATGAAACTGAAAATATCCCACGAGATTAGCTTTCGTAAATGAGATTAGCTAGCAATCTCATGGAGTTTACAAGAGTTCACAAAAGTTTACAAAAAAGGATGATGTGAAGAAAGTTAGACAAAGATAATATCTCTCAACCAATGTTGATACATATATGATAGAAATGTATATTAAAATTATGCAGTTGATATTACAAGATTATGAGTATGTAATTTGATAACTTCTTTATATATGGTATATTAATGAAAATAATTTTAATTTTAGGTTGCATTGCCTAACTTGCAAGCATTGTACTTGAATGGATTGGCTAGCTTAGATGGCATCTGGCACACCCAACTTCCGGATAAGAGTTTCAGTAAACTTCAAGTGATAAATGTCATGAATTGTGGTCAACTATTGGATCTTGGTCCACTTAACATGCTTCCAAGATTGCAGATGTTGGAAGTAATTCAAGTAACAAATTGTGCTTCACTTGAGCAAATCTTTACCCTTAAACATCCACAAATTCAAAAGTATATTTCTTCTGTATCACTGATCAATTTGGTCGATTTAGTTCTGGAAAATCTACCAAATTTGAGACAAATATGGTGGGATAGAACTCCAAACCATACTCACAGATTTCCGAGACTTGCTGCTATCGAAGTTGAAAGTTGTGACCGCCTTGATTGCATCTTCCCAGCTTCAGTAGCGAGAGGCGTACCCCAGCTTCAGAAACTGAAAGTATATTCATGTATGTCGGTGAAAGCGATTGTTGGAAATAATGGACAGGATTTAGATCCAAATGACATGATTTTCCCTCAGATATGTAGTATTGAGCTTGAAAATCTACCAAATGTAGTCGTCTTTTGTACTAGGATGTCTGTGTTAAGGTGGCTCTCTCTGAAGGAACTAAGAATTGTGAGCTGTTCTAAAATGGGGTCATTCGTATCAACATCAAGCTTGCATGGTGAAGGGTCAGGAGGGTTCATAGAGGAAAACCTTTCAAACAACATTCAAGGGTTCTTCACAGAAAAGGTAATGCCCATTTCTTGAATCACCACGTTTTTGTTTGTGTTTGAATTTCGTTGACTTTGAGCCGCTGAGGATCAGGCTTGTCCCGATTCTCTGCTACAGGGTCAAGGCTATGGCAATATGGACAGGTCAGGCAGGGTCGGTAATGCCTTAACTAAAAAAAACTGTGTGGGTGCCAAAAGATTTTTTTTTTTTTTTTTTTTAATCCGAAGTAGTTTATATAATCATTAGTGTGTCAAATACGATTAAGAAGTTATATCTATTCAACATAATCTAGCTTTTTGAATAAAATTATTTACGAGATTTAATGCATAAAAAATAATTTGTTCGGTTCAGGTTATGATCCATCAAGTAAAGGATCAGATCATAGTCCAGTTTGCTGGGTTGTGGGATCATGTCATCAGCCTATCTGATCCAAATATGAAACATTGACATGATTAGTGTGACACATTTGATGTGTTTATGTATAAGTCGAACATTTTATCTTACTTTTTTCCCCTTGTCAGCCATAATCACCTAACCTGAATTGACCATTTGATAACTATGCTACTTGCTAGTCTCTATTTTGTGTGAGTTCTGTTAGATACTTTGCATAATCATGAAACTTACGTAACAAATGATATATGTAAAACAGATTGTTTTTCCAAGCCTGGAGAAACTGAGAGTTGACAACCTAGAGTGCGTGAATGCCTTATGGCACACAGACACCATAGCTGAATCATTCTGTCAACTGAGAGTCTTAGAGGTGAGAAACTGCGACAACTTGTTACAACTTATACCGTCGAGTTTACTCTCAAGAATGCATAATCTGGAAGAGTTACATGTAAATCAATGTCGTTTGCTTGAGAAGATTGCTGAGAATTTGGAAGAAGATTTAGGTGAAAAAGTCATGCTTCCTAAACTTCACACCGTTCAACTAATTAATCTCCCAAAACTTGCAAGTTTCTTCTCTGGAGACCGCAGTTTTGAATGGCCAAATCTGGAAAGATTCGCGCTAGAAGATTGCCCATCNAAGGCCCAACCCATATCACATTTAGGGCACAGATAAATTATCACTCCACAAGCTCACACATAAATCACCTATAAATCCCAGCAGCCAACATTTGCAGCCACAACAACATAGCCAGAAAATGTATCATTTTTCGTTTCATTTCTCATTCGGTAATTTAAATCTATTCACACATCTTTTTTCTTTTTGCTTTCTTTTTGCTTTCTTTTTAGCATGTAAGTTAATAATCATGACCCCAATGAAGAAAAATATGAAAAAAAAAACGTTAAAAGTAGTGATCTGATATACATTGATGAGTATTTCATTCTGAGGGGTATATATTATTGTTCTAGGTGTTTATGTTTTTTTTTGTTAAAAGTAAGTAGGTAGATATGCAATGATGCTTAAAACTACCTATTTTATGATTTTTGTGATTAGAAAATTTACCAATGGATCCTTCTGAGCATATCTACTTTTATTTAATTTTAATGTTAGCATATGATTTGTTGCTGGTTTTATTACTCTAGTATTTATCCATGGCTTGGATGTTTGTTTAAGCTTATATGTGGACTTAGTAGCTTATTTGATTTCGGTTTATATTTTAAAAGTCTCAAATTTTTGGCTTATTGTTCACGAGTCTAAAAATAAGCTGGAAAATTATAAGGTGTGTTTGGTAAAAGTAGCAGTGAGCATATAAGCAGTAGCTCACTGCTACTTTTACCACGACGTTCTCCTCGGTCCAAGCTTCGAATAGACATGTCATTGCCTGAAACGGAGCCCCGTAGCCCAAGTTATGTTGATTTTAGTGAGACCCCTTTTTTCACGCGATCTTGGGCCTCTACATATATAATGACCCGTTTCTCAACGTTTGGGCCCACATCAAGATAGTAGTGTAAGATGGACTGAAAAGGATCAATACTTCACAACATTCGCCTTGACTTGAGTTTTGACTTTCTGTTGCGTCAAACCAAAGGTTGCTTTTAAATTTTCCTACTCAGTCTAAATTTTAGTGTATGAGTTTTGGATTGACATAATCAGTTGTCGAAAAGCTTTTAAATTCTCTCAACCACATGTACATTGTCATAACGAAAATTCACATACACATGGTTAACTAAGGTGATAGAATTTCAAATATAACGATAGATATTAATTAATTTTTAAGGATATCTTAACTCGACAATAAGTTAATTAAACCATGTCTTTGTTGTTTACTCCAAGAGGGAGCTCATCAATCCAAACGGTGCACTTACTAAACTCTTGTGCAATCCAGGCTACAGATCTAGCTAAGCGATTGTCATCACGACTAACTTGAGAAACATGAAAAATCAAATCTTCTGGTCGGATTTTTTTGATAAGTTCAACTTCTTTTGATATCTTCCATTTATTTGATTGCACCTTTTCAACCATGCCTTTGTGATCACTCTCCAATATGATTGCTCTAAATCCCATACTAAGACCGAACATAAAACCTTCAAGTATAGCTTTTTCTTCATCTAGTATAGTTGTTTTTTCATCTCCATCTTTCTTTTTGGGCGTTAATCTATCCACAAACGATCCAAGCACGTCCCCCATATCATCTCTAATAACACACCCGATGCCAAAATCATCATTGCTAAATTGACATAGAGAGCAATTAATTTTTACCCATCCTGTAGGTGGAGCAAGCCAAATCGTCTTCCGAAAAGCTAGCTTCTTGAGTGATTTGACATATGAGTTTCGTTTTTGAAACTCTTCCAACTCTCTCGCCACCTTTTCAATAAGTTTTATAGGACCATAACCTCGTTTTCTTTGGCAACGACTTTGCCTATTATACCATATTCCCCATGCTACCATGGCCCATATAGCTAGTGTATCTCTATCCAACTTCGTACACAAATCCGTCGCTAACACATTTAACGAGATAACAGGGTTCTCGTGCACTTGAATAATACCTAGTGGACAACCAAACCAAACAGCCCTTGCATATTCACACCTTATAAGAGTGTGAGTATAACCACCATCTACACTATCACAACTGAAACAACCTTTGTCAGTAGGCCGCACCAGTTGATTATGAATTATTGTGCTATCAGGAAGCAAGTCCTGGGACATTCTCCAAAGCAAATGTTTTGCTTTTGAAGGGACGTTAAGAGACATTACCCTGTTCCACACAGACATATTTTCTATCACACAATTGATCTCTTTTGGGTATGCGATATATTCCTTTAACTCAAACCACATACTATGATATATATAGATATATATCGATTGTACAAAATATAGCCATTAGACAACGGTAATATTACCGTTAGATATACAACGGTCATATTTTGCAACGCGTTTTCCATGTTTGTTTTTTTTTATATAAATACTCATTAAATTATTTAATTCCATCCAGTAATGATATAAATTCAACACTTATCCTATTATTGTTAAGTAATAGATAGAAAGATAGAAGTAATGAACTTCATGTTTAGCCTGTAATACCTTGTTAAAGTCTTTTTTAATTTAGTGTAATCCTATTGAATGTACTTGTAACACTATTCGTAAATGTCATAGAATCCGAAGAGCTGATTGTGTAGTAGAACCTCAAGGCCATTTGGAGATGCGCTTTGTTCGTGATAAAATGACCTAGGTTAAAAGCTCTTCCAGGTTGTGATTGGTTCGAAGATATAACTGTTATTGGAGATCCAGTATCATGGACCGTCACAAAATTTACATGTAAAGGACACAAATAAGTGCCCCGTTTGATCGTTATTAAGGTTAAATTGGTGAGTATTTGATTCTGAGGGGTATATATTCTTAAGACTTTGAATTTTTTAAAGCATATTGTTCTAGGGTTTTTGGTTTTTGTTAAAAGAAGTAGATATACAATGATGCTAAAAACTACGTATTTTATGATTTTTGTGATTAGAAATTACCAATGGATCCTTCTTAGCATATTTATTTTGGGCTTACGTTTTTATTTATGTTTTTGTAAGGTTGTTTTTTTTGGGTGATGAGAATGTTGTCGGAATATATTATGTCGATCGCAAAAACTTCCAGACTACAATTATCTAATGGGTTAATGGCATGTAATAACTACGTACTTTCCCATTTGTGCCATTATCATATACCAACCCAAAATATTACAACAATACCCATCAAACTTAATAAATTATGTGTTGATATCAACAAATTAACCTTTTTTACCTACAAAATTAAATGCATGTGACAGATGTAAATTCCACCTCATTTTTATATTTTTTATTTCCACCTAAGCGTCCTAACACATATTATAAGTGTTCTTCCCCAAATTGAAACACCACAACCCTAACACTTCAAACCCCAAATTAAAACACATACCCAACCCTAATTGCACTAAATTAAAACTTGTCTACTTCTTTTTCTTCTTCAAATTAGCATTATGGTCAATTTCTCACCTTATGTAACTGCAAAAATCCATTGCCTTTGGTTCTTCGAAATTCAACAACTTTGAACCACCCTGCAAGACGATTTCTTTGCTGCCCTAATCCAAGTGTATGTGGTTTTTTGTTAACATTTGATTTTGGTTTGTGTTTAATTTTGACTTTTGTTCTTGCTTTAATTTTGACCGTTAATTTTGACTTTTTGATAATTTTAGTGGTCTGGAATAATCTGGCTTTGTAGTCCCATAGTTGACCATAGTGTTCTATTAACCCAGCTTCATACTCATATAAAGCTCTTTGTTTTCCCCTTCTAACTTGTCCTAAACTGACATTGATCAAGAAGTTATCCCTAATCTGGCTTTGTAATTCTCTGCAAGTTATCTTAGGATTACTAACAATCTCTCTAACATAATGACTTGCAATCCACTTGTATGTCACCAATGACCCAAAATCAAAGACCCTAACACAATTGTGATGTGGAATTAGAGTCTTTATCTAAAAGGATGCCTCATTCTGCATCCATGAACCCCATAACCTAAAATTGCAGACATTCATTGATTTTTTCTTTTTAATTTCTTTCTTAGAAAGTGACTTACCCTTCCCTTTGACTCAGCCTCTTTACCCTTACACTTTGGTGCAACCTCTTTAACTTTCCTACCTACCTTACTAGCACACCTTCCCTATTCAACATTCCTACTACATAAAAACAAGTAATGATTTATAATCATTCCTTTTGTACCATAGTTGATAGCCGTTAGCTACACCATAATTGGCCAACATAATCTTCATCTCTTCATGATCTTTAAATCTCATTCCTAAGATGGGAATCATTTCTTTCCATGGCTGGTTTGGATTAAAGTCAGGATAGACTACTCCTTTTTTTACTTTGTAAATAGGATCCACACTTTGATCCTCTATTTCATCTTCTACAAGTGCTTTTGTATCCCCTTCATTTGTACAAAATGTGTTCCTAGGAGTTTTGTGTGCATCTGTTTTGCATAACCTATTTAAAAAGGGATCATTTGTGCACCTATTGGGTATGTTAACTTCTCCTTCTCATACATATTGTGGTTCAACATATGCTGATATATCATCTAATTCACACTCATCCTCATCAGAATCCTCTAAATCAACATCATCTTTTGGAAACCAATCATGGATATCATATCCATGATGTTCAACATACACATCAATTTTTCCACCATTGCCTAAAGCTACTGCTATAAAATCACCAAACTGTTGTTCATTACTTAACTCCCTAATGTCATCACTTAAGTCACTACTAGGAAGACAATAAAAAAGGCCAACAGGAGGGTATTGAGTAGAACAACCTATAAAATCAAATAACTTACCATATGTCATGGATCCAAAATCCAAATCTTTCATTATATCTTGGTTGCCCTCGGTATACTCTAATGGAGGCCCAATAAAGAGTCCATGATAAAATGTAACTGTTAGGATAACCATTCTGCAATAAAAACAAAAAAAATTCAAAATTTAGGGTTACAGGTTATAACAGCAAAAAACACAAAATTGAATTGATCTAATGCATTAATAACTTAATTGAAATACTTACTTTTAAAAAGCCCTATGAAATTTAACCAATTTGGATATCAATTTTAGGTTTAGAAAATTAGGGTTCATGAGCGGGTTTCATCAGTGTGTGTGTGTTTTGTGTTGCATTGTGTGTTGTTGTGTTTTAAATGATAGTCAATAACTAAGTCAACATATAATAAACGTTTTAAAGTAAAAAAAAAAAAAAGAAAAAAAAAGAAAAAAAAATCCACGTATTGTTTATTACCGGTGTAGCCGGTTGCCTGTTAAGCCACGTAAGCAATCGTATGATAGTGAAAAAAATTTATAAAGTCTGATGGGTATTGTTGTAATATTTTGGGTTAATATATGAGTGCGAAAATACGTAGCTATTATATGTCATTAACCCTTATCTAATCAAATGCGTCTTCCTTTTTTATTTTATTTTATTTTATTTTTTATTTTTTATTTTTGGGGTTTTTTTATATAAAGTTTTTAATAAATGAAAAGATGGAAGTGATGATTATTTCCCTAGATGATCGAAGATGATTATACTATGCGCTATTTTTTTTCTCACTCTTGAGAATCCAAGCCAGAAATCTGATCCATCTTTTAAACTAAACTTTTTATTTTCAATCATTTTTATTTTTATTTTTTTTATTTATTTTTTATTTTTTTTATATACAAAGGCAAACAATTTGTACAAAATTCAACTTAAATCATTTTAAAAATATTTGATTTGTTGACTGGTTTTATTACTCCAGTATTTATCTATGGCTTAAGGGGGTGTTTGTTTAAGCTTATATGTGGGCTTATTAGCTTATTTGATTTCGGCTTATATTTCATAAGCATCAATTTTTTGGCTTATTTTGAGCCTTTATATAAGTCCACAAGTCTAAAAATAAGCCGAAAAATTAGGAATTATGAAATATAAGCTGAAACACAAATAAGCCCATAAGACACATATAAGCCTAAACAAACACCCCCTAAATGATGCTTGTATTTTTATTGTGTTTTGAATTTGTTTATTCTTGCTTCGGTTAATCCCCATAAAAGACCCAACCACACCCACATTTCGTCTCTTATATATGATGCACTCGATGTAACCACACCCACATTTCGTCTCCAACCATCGTCTAGTTTTGCAACTCATAGCCGGTCTTAACGAAAGCTATGATAGCGTTGCAAGTTACATTCAACAAAGTGATCCCCTCCCACTGTTTTATGAAGCACGTTCCAGGTTGATTCTTGAGGAAACCCGTAAAAGCAAACAAGTAACAAACAGAACCATCACTAATGGTACCGCTCTTGTGGCCTCTTCGACCACTCCCAAAACCCATCAAAACTCATCTTCTGGTACTACTCCTCAATCTCAGGCTCCACAACGCAACTTCAACTCGAACCGTGGTCGTGGCAGAAACAACAATAATCGTGGTGGTGGTCGTAATGGAGGTCGAGGTCGCGGTCGGTCAAACAACAACAACAATAACTACCAACAGTTCCAAGGTTGGGGTCCGTTTGCTCCTTGGGCCTGGTCACCGGTTCAATGGGCCACTCCACCACCGTCCTACCCAACTATGCCATGGAATCGGCCTAACACCCCATCTGGAGGACCAGGTTTGCTCGGCCCACGCCCAACCCAAGCCTATGCTGCCTCTACTGTTGCTAATGTTCCAACAGACCTTGATCAAGCAATGCATACCATGTCTCTCAATCCACCAGATGATAAGTGGTATATGGATACGGGTGCTACCTCTCACATGACGACATCTCAAGGTAATCTCTCATCTTATTTCAATTTGAGCATTCCAAAACATATAATTGTTGGCAATGGTAATACTATTCCAATTCATGGTTATGGACATACGCATCTTTCACCTCCCTATCATTCCCTTTACCTCAAAAATGTCCTGGTTGCACCTCACCTTATTAAAAATTTAATATCTGTTCGACGTCTTTCAACAGATAATAATCTTACTATTGCTTTTGATCCTTTTGGTTTTTCTATTTACAATTTTCAGACAGGGATGCCAATCATGCGATGTAATAGTGTCGGGGATTTTTACCCGATTACTAAATCTGCTCTCCAGCAAATCACCGCACCTTCTACTTTCGCTGCAATTTCTCAAGATCTATGGCATCATCGCTTAGGTCATCCGGGCGCTAATATATTACGCTCGCTTAAAAATAAAGATTACATTCAATGTAATTCGCCTAGGATTTCTTCTATTTGTCAATCTTGTGTTTTTGGGAAACATATTCGATTACCTTTTTATGATTCGTTGTCTTCTACATCGTTGCCATTTGATATAATTCATAGTGATTTGTGGACTTCACCAGTATTATGTTCAAGTGGTCACAAATATTACATCTTATTTATTGACGATCATTCAAATTTTCTATGGACTTTTCCTCTTGGAAATAAATCACAGGTTTATCCCACTTTCATTTCCCTTTACAACCTTATTCGCACACACTTCAATATGAGTATTAAAACTTTTCAATGTGATAATGGCAAAGAATATAATAACTCATATTTTCACCAATTTTGTAATGACAATGGAATGGTTTTTCGATTCTCTTGTCCACACACATCCTCACAAAATGGAAAAGCCGAACGCAAAATACGTGCAATAAATAACATCATTCGAACCCTGTTATCTCACTCCATGCCCCCACAATTTTGGCATCATGCACTTCAAATGGCCACATACTTACTAAACATCCTTCCCAGTAAACTTCTCAATCACAAAACCTCAACAGACGTACTATATAATCGCACCCCATGCTATGATCACCTTGGAGTTTTTGGTTGTTTGTGTTACCCTCTTTTCCCTTCCACAAATATTAACAAATTACAACCACGCTCTACACCATGTGTTTTCTTGGGATACCCTTCGAATCATAGAGGTTACAAATGCTATGACTTGGCTACTCATAAAATCATTCTCTCGCGTCACGTTATTTTTGATGAGACACTATTTCCGTTTGCCAAACTCCATAATCTTACTCCTTCTAGTTACTTATTTCTTAATGATGGCATTCACCCATTAATACTTCCATTTTTTTCTTCTAATTCTGTTCCAGCAAACCGCACAACCTCTACTGGGTCAAATTCCTCCCATGGGACAAACCAAGTTTCAACTCAAGCCGATCCCAACACCACATCAGCCCACCTTCAACCTTCCGTCACAACAGCCCAAATGGAGAGTCCCCCTCCTGTTACTCAACCCACATCCAATCAACCAAATGACAATCTGCCTCATCCACCTAGTCCAATCAATACCCAAATTTCTCCTTGTCGACCAACATCTCAATCCTCCCTACTAAACTCACCACTACAGCCCAATATCCGAGCAACCCGTCGTGCCCCATCAACCTCTCGGCCTCCATCTTCAAACATACCACCAGCCACTCCTTTACGTACCATGCATACTCGAAGTATGTCTGGCATCTCTAAACCAAAAGATCCATTCAATCTTTCAGTCACTACATCTCCATGTCCCATTCCCCGTAACCCGAAAGATGCTTTGTCCAACCCATACTGGAAAAGTGTCATGCTTGATGAGTATAATGCTCTTATTGAAAATGAGACGTGGGAGCTTGTACCCCGCACCCCTGATATGCATGTCATTCGGTCTATGTGGATTTTTAAGCATAAATTGAGACAAGATGGTTCTTTTGAGCGCTATAAGGCTCGTTTAGTTGGTGATGGCAGGTCTCAACAAGTAGGCGTGGATTGTGATGAAACCTTCAGTCCAGTAGTCAAACCCGCCACTATCCGCAGTGTTCTTTCTTTGGCTATTTCCAAATCATGGTCCATTCATCAGTTGGATGTTAAAAATGCATTTTTGCATGGCACACTCAATGAAACAGTATACATGTATCAACCAATGGGATTTCGTGATGCTAAGCACCCTGATCATGTTTGCTTGCTAAAAAAATCTCTATATGGCCTCAAGCAAGCACCGTGTGCTTGGTATCAACGTTTTGCGGATTTTGTTACTACGATTGGTTTTATGCATAGTCGATCTGATCACTCTTTGTTTGTCTATAGTAATGGCAGAGACTTAGCTTATCTCCTACTATATGTTGATGACATAATCCTGACCACATCATCAGATACACTTCGTCACTCCATTATTGGGCTTTTGGCTAAAGAATTTGCAATGAAGGATCTTGGGCCATTAAACTATTTTTTGGGAATTGCAGTCACCCGTCACCAACATGGTCTATTTCTATGTCAATCTAAATATGCTCGGGATATTATTGAGCGAGCAGGCATGTCTTCTTGTAAGCCATCTCCTACACCTGTTGATACTAAGGCTAAATTAAGTGCTACTTCAGGTGAGCCTTATTCAGATCCGACACATTATCGAAGCCTTGCTGGAGCCTTGCAATACCTTACCTTCACTCGTCCCGATATCTCTTATTCGGTTCAGCAAATATGTCTCCATATGCATGATCCTCGTGAGGAACATATGACAGCTCTCAAGCGCATCTTGCGCTACATTCAGGGTACTTTACACTATGGCTTACATCTTTATAAATCTCAGGTCTCTACATTGGTTTCTTATACTGATGCTGATTGGGGTGGATGTCCGGATACTAGACGTTCTACCTTTGTTTATTGTGTTTATCTTGGTGATAACTTGATCTCTTGGTCGTCTAAACGCCAACCAACACTTTCACGCTCAAGTGCTGAAGCGAAATATCGAGGTGTTGCAAATGTCGTTTCTGAATCATGTTGGCTTCGCAACCTTCTTCTTGAACTTCGATGTCCTATTCAGAAAGCAACTCTCATATATTGTGATAACGTAAGTGCTATTTTCCTCTCTGGAAACCCGGTACAACATCAACGTACCAAGCATATCGAGATGGACATTCATTTTGTACGAGAAAAGGTAGCACGTGGTGAAGTTCGAGTTTTACATGTTCCATCTCGTTATCAAATTGCCGATATCTTTACCAAAGGCCTTCCTCGCATCTTGTTTGATGACTTCCGAAACAGTCTCAGCGTTCGTCCTCCTCCCGCTTCGACTGCGGGGGTCTATTAGCATATAATGTACATTATTAGCATATTCTGTAAATCATGTATATTTGGAATGTATGTCACAGATCCCGTAATTGACTCCTAGTTAGTTAGGATTGATATATATCCACTATGTATATAAAGAGCCTTGGTATTATGAATAAGACAGACAATTGAATCCTTACAATTACATTTGTATTTGGGATTGTAGTTTCTGAATCACATGTTTGTGATCAGGCTCTTATATGAATTGAACCGAATCCCATATCCAGCTATAAACTTTGACATACCGTATGTTATTTCTTTAACGGACTTAGTTTGACAATCTTGCTTCGGTTAATCCCCATTAAAGACCCAAGCACATTCACATACCGTCTCTTATGATGCACCCGATATATAAACCTTTAGATTTACAACGAATCGCCCATGATACACATGGCTACTAATTCTTACAGATTATATGATACTTTTATACCAAAAATAGGTTAGTCTAAAGAGAAGATATGATGTAGAACTAAAAACGTGATAACACAAATTGAATCTGATGATTCACACGAATGCCAGGATCAACTCTTTCAATTACCGTTGATTCTCACAATACTGATATTTAGGACAATTTTTGGCAAAACTTCAAAATAAACTTTTCATATATCTTGAAAACTGATTAGCCACTATTACAATACACTTATTAAATAGGCATACAAAATCGAAATGGGCCTCAAAATACAAACGGGTCGAGAACTAGCCCATAAACAAAAGTCCAATAAACAAAAAAATAAAAATAAATAAAAATGTGAATAACTCATAAAATAGAGCGTTTTGGGGCCTGAAAGTCTGTTTACCACAACGTTCTCATCGGTCCAAGCTTCGAATCGATAGGTCATGGCCTGAAAGGGAAGTTATGCTGATTTTAGTGAGGCTTCTTTTCTCAAATGATTTTGGGCCTCCAGATACATAATGACCCGTTCCTCATAGTTTGGGCCCGCATCAAGATATTAGTGTAAGATGGAATGAAAAGGGATCAATACTTCACAACATTCGGCTTGACTTAAGTTTTGACTTTATGTTGTGTCAAACCAAAGGTTGCTTTTACATTTACCTGTTTTGTCTAATCAATTGTCGAAAAGCTTTTAAATTCTCTCAACCACATGTACATTGTAATAACGAAAATACACATGATTAACTAATGTGATAGAATTTCAAATATAACGATAGATATTAATTAATTTTTAAAGATATCTTAACTCGACAACTAAGGTAACTAAACCATGTCTTTGTTGTTTACTCCAAGAGGGAGCTCATCAATCCAAACGGTGCCCTTACTAAACTCTTGTGCAATCCAGGCTACGGATCTAGCTAAGCGATTGTCATCACGACTAACTTGAAAAACCTCAAAAATAAAATCTTCTAGTCGGATATCTTTGAGAAATTCAACTTCTTTTGATATCTTCCATTTATTCGATTGCACCTTTTCAACCATGTCTTTGTCATCAATCTCCAATATGATTGTTCTAAATCCCATACTAAGACCGAACATCAAACCTTCAAGTATAGTTCTTTCTTCATCTAGTATAATTGTTTCTTCATCTACCTCTTCGAATGTTAATCTATGCACAAACGATCCAAGCACGTCCCCCATATCATCTCTAATAACACACCCGATGCCAAAATCATTATAGCTATATTGACATAGAGAGCAATTAATTTTTACCCATCCTGCAGGTGGAGCAAGCCAAACCACCTTCCGAAAAGCTAGCTTGTTGAGTGATTTGACATATGAGTTTCGTTTTTGAAACTCTTCCAACTCTCTCGCCACCTTTTCAATAAGTTCCATAGGATCATAACCTAGTTTCCTTTGACAACGACTTTGCCTATTATACCATATTCCCCATGCTACCATGGCCCATATAGCTAGTGTATCTCTATCTAACTCCGTACACAAATCCGTTGCTAACACACTTAACGAGATAACAGGGTTCTTGTGCACTTGAATAATACCTAGTGGACAACCAAACCAAACAGCCCTTGCATATTCACACCTTATAAGAGTGTGAGTATAACCACCATCTACACTATCACAACTTAAACAACCTTTGTCAGTAGGCCGCACCAGTTGATTTTGAATTACTGTGCTATCAGGAAGCAAGTCCTGGGACATTCTCCAAAGCAAATGTTTTGCTTTTGAAGGGACGTTAAGAGACATAACCTTGTTCCACACAGACATATTTTCTCTATCACACAATTGATCTCTTTTGGGTATGCGATATACTCCCTTAACTCAAACCACATACTATAATATATATAGATGTATATAGATTGTACAAAATATAGCCGTTAGACAACGGTAATATTACCGTTAGACATACAACGGTCATATTTTGCAACACGTTTTCCATGTTTGTTATTTTTATATAAAAACTCATTAAATGATTTAATTCCATCCATTAATGATACAAAATCAACACTTATCCTATTATTGTTTAGTAATGTGTAGATACAAAGATAGGAGTAATAAAAGTCTTTTTTAATTAAGTGTAATCTTATCGAATGTACTTGTAACACCATTCGTAAATGTCATAGAATCCGAAGAGCTGATTGTATAGTAGAACCTCAAGGCCATTTGGAGATGCGCTTTGTTCGTGATAAAAGGCATAGGTTAAAAACTCTTCCAAGTTGTGATTATTTCGAAGATATAACTGTTATTGGAGATCCAATATCATGGACCGTCACAAAATTTACATGTAAATGACACAAATGAGTGACCCGGTTGATCGTTATTTTGGTTAAATAGGGGTTACTCGACACTCATTTGCAATTATCCAAGAACTAATGTTCACATTCTTGGACTACAAAATTAGTTCCACTAAACCTCCTCCACAGTCGGCCAAATAGTATTTTTCTTATAAATAAGACATATTATCAAGCTACTTTCACATCAAGTTCATATCCACCAGAACTCCAAACTCATAAAACAAACTTAATACCATTAGTTAAAATCATTATTTCATATCCAATGGTATTTTTCTAAATAAACTTTCAAATGGCCTTGATGGAGCTAGAAGACTTTTGAGTCGTTTATCGAGTAACCTCGTCCTCATCCATATTTTTGTACGATATCTATAAGTGTTTAAAAATTAAGATGACATTGTATCATGTTACTTTCGTTTTAAGTTCATCTTTAAAGTATCTCTAAACCCTTAAAAGAGACCTGATACAATTTTCTACTTGTTATGTTCACATGCAGGGACAAAACCATAGATTCTTGCAGTAGTATTTGAAAAAAAAACCTCGATTTCTCTTAAATAAACCCATCCATAAAGTTGTTTTTTTTTTTTTTTTTTTTTTTTTTTTTTTTTTTTTTTTTTTTTTTTTTTAAGTACACTCACTGAATTTTGGTCGAGATTTCGTCCTTGTTCACACATAAGTATCTTTTAGGATATTATAGTTATTGTACCGTGAACCACTCAAATGTCGTTAGTTTGTGCTAAAAAATATTTTTTAAAATTTTGTATATGTTCTATTAAATGAAAAAATAAATTTCCAAATTTCATACTTACATTTTGGCGTCATATAAAGAAGGGGAAAAAAAAAAAAAATCATTTCCAACTCATATATAACACTAAAAAAAGTCGCGGGAAAACATTCACAATTCAAAAAATTAGGGTTTCATTATAATCCATCACTCACTGATCACGATCATTCTATCATTTCAATTAAAATGAAAATCGATAATCGGAGACGAGGCGTAGATGATCATAGAGACACTCGGATTTCGAAGAAACAGAAGGTCTTGAATGAAGAAGAGCTTGAAACAAAGCTAGGGTTTGATCTATATACCCAAGGCGATACACGTCTTGGATGGCTACTCACATTTTCCCCGGTAACTTAATTGATACAATTCTATATCTGTCGTCTAAAACCTTATTATGAGTTATAATTTTGTTTCGTTTAGCTTATTGAATTGATTATGATTTTTCTTTTGTAGTCGTCGTGGGAGGATCGGGATACAAGGAAAGTGTATAGCTGTCTCGATTTGTATTTCGTTTGCCAGGTTGATTATTTATGTGTATATAATTAGGTTATAGAATTGCTTATATTATTGGGATAATTGACCAGACGTACGTGTAACAAACTTTCATGTTTTTGTCGAGTTTTCGTGATTGTATGTTACTGATCACCACATACATGTAACCGGTTAGCTGTATTTGAAAGAAGTAAGTTACATGAATGGTAAAAATCGGATGTTTGTAACTTCATACGGTAAACTTGAAAGTTTGTTACTAGGTACAGAACCTGGACACGAATTGACAAACTAAACAAGACTAGAAAGACAATTTTTTTTGGACCGGGTGCATTCATGAATGAGTGTTTAGTGACCCCCCGGGGCCTGCCCTAGTTCCGTCCTTGTTTGTTATATGGGAAAAAACAACATAACAATGATTAAGAAATTGAAAGTAATTTGTTACTTTAATATGGTAAAAAATACATTCATGTAGCTTGCAATAACAAGTGATCAGTTACATCAATGGTATAAATTGAAAGGTTGTTGCATAGAATTGTGAAAATAAAAGTTCATAACGTACAATGATAAAGGCGTGAATATGTATTGTGCAATTATATACGCTAATTTATACTTGATTTTGACTAAAGGATGGTTCGACGTTTAAAGTGAAGTACAAGTTCAGGCCTTATTTCTATGCTGCTACAAAGGTAAGTTACGCTCATATTGATATAACGGTTACTTTGTGTTTATAGGTTAAATTAATAAATTGTCATTTCTAATAGCTGTTAAACTTTGTAGGATAAGATGGAATCGGATGTTGACGCATATTTAAGAAGAAAATTTGAAGGGCAAATTGCGGATATTGAAATAGTGGAAAAGGAGGACCTTGATCTTGTAAGCCGTTATTATGTATAATGACTGATGCTTGTGTTTTTCCCTTTTTAATTGTCTAACTAATTAGTATTCAATTTCACATGTCACAGAAAAACCATCTTTCTGGATTACGAAAAACTTACTTAAAAATATCGTTTGACACTGTACAACAACTAATGCAAGTAAAGAATGACTTGATGCGTGCGGTTGAAAGAAATCGAGAAAATAATAATGCATATGAGTCCATATTAGCAGCAGGAAAAAGGTATGCTTATCAGCATATGTACTTTTGTATCAAGGCACTTAGAGCAGTTAAATTCTTTCAATTTTATGACATGATTTTGGTTTTTGAATTTACAGAAAAGAACAAATTGACGATTTTATAGATTGCATTATTGATCTAAGGGAGTATGATGTGTCTTACCATGTCCGTTGTGCCATTGACAATGGTGATATATCTATTTACTTTTATAATAAGTGCTTGTATTTTGTATCATTAAATATAAATATCGTATGTCTCATGTCTGTGAAATTGTACTTGTCAGATATAAGATGCGGGCTGTGGTATGATGTTAATGTGTCAAGTGGCATAGTTACTTTTGAAAGAAGGCTCGATCTTCTACAGCGTGCTGAAGTTCATGTTTGTGCATTCGATATAGAGACCACAAAGCTTCCTTTGAAATTTCCTGATGCTGACTATGATTTAGTCATGATGATCTCATACATGGTTGATGGTCGAGGATACTTGATTATCAATAGAGAGGTGAATACAATAAGTATTTAGAGCTTATAATTAGTATTTAGTTATTAACTTATTATTATATTTTGAGGCAGATAAGTATAATCTTCACAATTATTTTCAGTGTGTTGGTGAGGATATCGATGATTTAGAGTATACTCCAAAACCCGAATTTGAAGGACACTTTAAAGTGACAAATGTGAAGAATGAGGTGCCATTTCTCAATATTTTTTCATATTTAATTTCATGCCTTTAAGTTTTACGATATAATTTCTATTATTTTCTGCAGGAAGAACTGCTCAGATTGTGGTTTTCACATATGAGAGAGGTGAAGCCAGGCATTTACGTCACATACAACGGAGACTTTTTTGATTGGCCGTTTTTGGAAAACAGGGCAGCTCATCATGGCTTGAAAATGAATGACGTATGCTGAAATCTTTTGTTGTATACAATTTAAGATGGTGTTTATTAATCTTATTAGTTATCTTTATCGCCGGCAGGAGATAGGTTTTCAGTGTGACAAAACTCAAGGCGAATGTCGTTCTAAATTTGCATGCCATTTGGATTGTTTTGCATGGGTCAAACGGGACAGTTATCTACCTCAAGGGAGCCATGGTTTGAAGGTGCATACTATTTAGCTCATATTGAGAAATGTTGTTAAGTGTTAATAGACTCTCGTTTATCATAATTTATCAGGCTGTTACTAAAGCCAAATTAGGCTATGATCCATTGGAGGTAAATCCTGAAGATATGGTTCGTTTCGCAATGGAAAAGCCTCAGGTATTACCTTAGTTGAAACGATCTTGTTATCACCAATATGGTTCTTACTTTGTCTAAGAACTACTTAAATCATTTAAAACGATTCTCATATGTATATATTCGAAAAGTGAAAAGCGTTTATAACATTTCAGATGATGGCATCCTATTCAGTATCTGATGCTGTGTCAACATACTATTTGTATATGACTTACGTTCATCCCTTTATATTCTCTCTTGCAACTATAATACCAATGCCTCCTGATGAAGTGTTGCGTAAAGGAAGTGGGACCCTCTGTGAAATGCTTCTCATGGTTCAGGTATGTGGTTTGGAATTTTGGATATTCATTTTTTTTTTTCTTTTCACTATAACTTATAGTGAATATTTTGTGCTTTGATATACATGCAGGCATACACAGCAAATGTTATATGTCCCAATAAGCACCAACCGGAACCTGAAAAGTTTTATAATGGTCATCTTCTTGAGAGTGAGACATACATTGGTGGCCACGTCGAGTGTTTGGAAACTGGTGTTTTTAGATCTGACCTTCCAACTAGTTTTAAGCTTGATCCATCTGCCTTCAATGTAAGTTATTTGACCCAGTTTACATATGAACGGGTCGATTTGGGTTGTGTAAAATATAAAACAGGCCTAATAAATAAAAGTTGACTGAAAGCAGAATGGGTCGAATGGGTTGAAAGTCACCCATAGTCCTATTTTTGATGATGATGACCTCCTATTTTATTTTTGATGTTGTTATCTGGTACATCAGGCATAAACAAGTTACAAAAATTTAGGTTTTTACTTTTTAGTAAAGTATATATGGTTAAGCAAGACTTGATAGTGATCTTATTAGTTATTACTCGAAATATTAGCTAACTAAAGCTTGATTTATGTCTTCTTTTACAGAAACTTATTGAAAATCTTGATCGTGATCTTCGATATGCTATCAGAGTGGAAGGTAAGATGGACGTTGAATCTGTTTCGAACTATGATGAAGTGAAGAAAGCTATTATGGAAAAGGTATTATCTGAACTTTTTCTTTAATTTCTGCTGTAGTGAGGCTAGGATGTAACCTAATGCTTCAACAGTATGATGAATATTAACAAGTAATCGGAAAACTTGCAGTCTATGAAATATGAATTGTTTATACGCGTGATAAGCTCAAAAAGTACTATGGACACTCACAGTCATTGTAATCATCAACAATTCACACATCATTGCATTTTCTTACTTATGCAGCTCATAATGTTAAGAGATGAACCAACACGAGAAGAATGCCCCCTTATTTACCATCTTGATGTCGCTGCTATGTATCCCAACATCATTTTAACAAACAGACTTCAGGTTAAACATTGATCAGTTTTACGAAACTAAATTTTAAGTTATAACTTGCTATTTACTGAAAACACTTTACTTTTATGCATGCCAGCCATCATCAATAGTTACAGATGATGTCTGCACTGCATGTGATTTCAATCGTCCGGGGAAAACTTGTCTTAGGAAAATGGAATGGGTGTGGCGTGGAGAAACATACACAGCAAATAGAAGGTACTGTATTCTGTTACTCGACCCGTACATGGTTGCTATATTGAAATTACTAATGTGAAAATTGGATATCAGTGATTACTATCATATTAAGAGGCAAATTGAATCCGAGTTTGTGGATGGGCCCAAGTCAAAACCTTTCATTGATCTGCCTAAAGTGGACCAACAATTGAAGCTGAAAGAACGTCTAAAGAAATACTGTCAAAAGGTATATCAGAACTAAAACTTTTGTTTCAAACAATATTTTTTCGGGTCAACCCAACCCGACCAAACCTATTTTTACATACATAAGACATAACCTGTTTTCACCAGAACCTTTTTCCTACCACAGGCATATAAGAGAGTGCTTGACAAGCCCGTTACTGAAATTCGAGAAGCAGGGATTTGCATGCGTGAAAACCCGTTTTATGTTGATACTGTCCGAAGGTAAGCATAATATAACTTGTTGCAGCTTTAGAGACATAAAATCATTGTATAAACACATGCTCTTTTTTAAGTGCATGTAACATATTATCTTGTTGTTAAGCTTTCGTGATAGACGATATGAATACAAAGGACTCAACAAAATATGGAAAGGAAAGTTGTCAGAAGCAAAAGCTAGTGGAAATTCTATAAAGATTCAAGAAGCACAAGTAATTATATCTGTACTTAATCTGTTCTCGTTTAACATATCCAAATGTTGTTAGAATTGACTAACTGGTGGCATTTGTTAAAATTGCAGGATATGGTGGTTCTATATGATTCACTACAGCTCGCTCATAAATGTATTCTGAATTCATTCTATGGATACGTCATGCGCAAGTATGTTCTTTTCACGTTTTAATTTAATTTTTTTTTTTCCTCATATTAGCTCATAAAAAGACGATTTTGTTGCAGAGGTGCGAGATGGTATTCAATGGAGATGGCGGGCATTGTTACATATACTGGAGCAAAAATAATCCAAAATGCTCATTTACTCGTTAAAAAGATTGGAAAACCTTTGGAATTAGACACAGATGGTATATGGTGTGCTTTGCCAGGGTCATTTCCTGAGAACTTTACCTTTAAAACAAAGTAACTTTTTTTCCCTTTTCCATATGAGTGTTGTAATTTATTGATGTGGCATAACTTTGCGATGTGTTTTTTCACCATTTATTGATTTACCATTACAGAGACTCAAAGAAGAAGCTAACAATCTCATATCCATGTGTCATGCTCAATGTTGATGTGGCAAGAAACAACACAAATGACCAATATCAGGTTAGATATCTTATACAACAGTAAAATGATCTTTAGCATATTATGCTTTTCATATTTCTGTGTAAAATACTTATTTTTTATTCTTTTTATCAGACTCTAAAAGATCCTGTCAACAGAACATACACAACACACAGTGAATGCTCAATTGAATTTGAAGTGGATGGGCCATACAAGGTAAGTAGGTGAATCCCAATTACGTATAAGTGGGTCGATTTATGTTATGTTCTATTTCTAATGGGTCAAATAGGTAAAACTTACATTTTTAGCTAAACTGTAAACATGTCTGCTAAACTGTAAACATGTCTAATGGGTTGAAAGTCACCCAAAGTGTAGATATAATACATGATGCCTCCTACATCATTCTATCCAAGAATTAGACTACGAATCTTTTTTTTTTTTTTTTTTTTTTTTTTTTTTTTTTTTTTTTTTTTTTTTTTTTTTTTTTTTTTT